>CAUHTR010002061.1:0-22869 GCA_959609185.1 Schmidtea polychroa
AGAAATGAATAGTTATTTCTGAGGCTGGAAATATGAACAAATTATAGAGATAAGACAAGAAAATTATATAAATAATCATAATGACCAGCTGGAGACCCTGAAAACTTAATTTCAGGTCAAAGCTGATTAAAAAGTAAAAAGCGGATTGCTGTTGAATACAATTTAATATAAATCAAGACAAATTTGAAATCCGAACTAATTCCGCGATAAAAGACTTTCAAATAGCAAATATGGTCTATAGGAGGCTCGTAGGGGCTCACGCGAGCCCTCTGTTAAATTATTCTATGATTTGTGAGCACCTTGTTATTCTTGGTAACTATTTTTTCATAAAGAAAATATAATACTTTGGAATCATTTTCATAACATACATTTGTAAAGCGACGAAGTCATGCCCATCAAGCAATGACGATTCAATTTGGAATATCACGACGCGCAACTAAATTTTTTGAACTTGAATGTACAATCAGTCGAATACTCACGATAAAGCATGAAGCGCGTGACGTGTTCTGGTGGCTTTTCCAACAGAGTAAGCACTCCATTTTCGCCAATCTGCTAGTACACACATAGCGTTATAGAAGTGACACATTACTAGGGTATCAGTTCATACGATTCTCGAGGGGAAAAAGAGTGAGCCCCTTGTTAAAAATTTCATAGCTCACCACTGATTATATTCAGAGATGTTTTATCCGTTGAGCTAACTGTAGATTTAAAAAATAGATCATCACTAGATCCCTATCGCCACCCCTGATACCCCTTAGACAGCCGTAATAACACTTTTTGGTTTATTTGATTACTAAATTATGCATTTCGTTTTACGAAACACTCCACAATCTTTCCAGTGCCATATTGACCAGCTACTCCATGACATTGGTTTTGCCATACCCTACCTTGATGACATAATAATATTTTCCCCGAATACCAAAATTCACAGAGTATATGTTGAAAAAGAACTTTTAGCGTTAAATCAAAATAATATGATTATCAATACAAAAAAATGTATATTTTTGCTGATAAAGTACAATTATTAGGCCATCTCATTTCTAAAGACGGAATTAAACCAATTCCACACAAATCAGATACGATAAAACAAATAACTCTTTCCGAAAACCGTCCCGAAAACTTCGAAGCTTTTTAGATGTAATTAATAAAGACTTGGTGTCAGGAATGTATAGAATAGTCAAAAGAAAAAATCGTACGACATATCAAACCTCCTATTATCCGTTTTCCAACCGTAAATCTATTTGATGTATTTCACGTCGACCTAGTTGGTTCATTACCTTCTTCCAAAGGAAAAAATTACATCCTTACTCTGATTAACAGGAATGCGTTATGGCATTTCCAATCACATAATAACAGATCATGGCAATTCACAGATAAAAATGCATGTAAATTAAAAATATGCATTTATGAGGTAATGAGATGCCCTTGTATTTTGCGGAAGGTGAGAAGATGATATTTTAAAATTTATTTTAAGTAATAATAAATTTATTATTTCCATTTATTAGATATTGCTGGACCTTCTACAATGCCTAATACTGCAACAAGAAAGCATAAATTGTAAATGTTATTTAATTTTAAAAATGTAATATTATTACAGAATTTCGGAAATTGACAATGGGAAATCGTGAAGATTATTTCCATTTTGCTCATATTCGTAGATTTTTCTCGAAAAAAATACATATTTATGATTAATTTGTTTATTAAATAAATAATTGATATAATTTACTTTAAATTGCAATATTTCCACAAACAAAATAAATAACTATCTGAAAATGTAGAAAAATAAAAAATAAATAAAAAATAAAAATGACTGGCATCGAGTAATTTATGAAAAGAAATTATTTATCATGCTGATTTACGCATAAACCTTTATTACACCAAAATCCAATTGATAATGCCTAAAGTGACATTTAATAAAATCCAGCGCAATGCTTTAATTTTAATATTAGTGGTAATTTCTAATGTTAAATTATTATATAAAATATATAATATAATGACTTAATCTCTGTTTATTTATTATAAATATTTTAAAATTTTATGATATATCAAAGGGCGATTGATAATGGTTAATTGGACATTAAATAAAATCCAGTCAATTGCACTTTATGTTAATTTTAATATTATCGGTAAATTTTAATGTTAAATTCTATGTAATTAAATGATTTATTTTCTTTTTTATTTAATATAAACATATTTTAGATTTTATGATAAAAGAGGTAAGACATTTATATATTTATTTTAACGTGGACAAAAACTTAAAATTTATCCTAAAACGCCTTGTTTCATCTTATATTTAGGATAGAACCTTTTAATGTGATGATAGTAATTTCTCGAATTACTATAACTTAATTTTTAGAGTTCTACATTAACTGCATGGCGTATTGCAAAAAAATCTATTATTGAAACTCATTCTGCTAAATTCATGAGCTGAGAAAGCTTTAATCTTCATCAATTTCAATTTTATTAAATAAAATCTAGGTGTAGTTTAAAATGGGTTAGAATCATAGATATTTAATTGGTTTAGTTACAACAATTAGTTCCATCTAAAGATTAATTAATATTAACACAGAGTGATCACTCTTAAATAGTAATGTATATTGCGTAAAAACTAACACATTGTATTTAATTACGCAATATACTCTGAACTGCTTTCACATTTGGTCCTTGGCCTCTAATGTAATATCATTACTGGTTTAAAATTAAAAATTTGGAGTTTACTAAATATCCCTTTGGTGTATTTTTTATTATAGAAATTTTGTGAGCCGTGCTTGTGGGTAGGTATTTATTTTTCTTCCAACCGAGAATTTTCTATCCGTCTGTAAGCCATTATTTATTGTCACTTGGTTGTGAGACACACACATTTATTATAAGTAGGTTTTATTTATATTATTAATCTTTAATTCCTTGTCCATTTGGCTATCTTCAACTGTCAGTTGGTGTAAAGGTGTGAGACATTTATAAATTTAATTGTTTTATCACACATTTAGGATAGGACCTTTTAATGTGACGATATTAATTTCTCAAATTATGATTTAATTTCCCAGAGTTCTAAACTGCTTGGTGAATAGCATAAAATTTATTATGGAAACTCATTCTGCTAAATCCATTAGCTGAGGAAACTTTAGCGCATTCTCCATTTTTAATTTTACTAAATACACTCTCGAAGGGGTTTTAAATGAGTTAGTACCAAAGATATGTTCATATTAAATTGTTTTAATATTAAAAATTTAGAGTGGATTTAATTGAATATCTGTTTTGGCAATGACACACACACATACATTTATAATTGGTAGGATTTATTTATATCTCACATTCCTTTGGTGTTTGGTCCATAGAGATTGCAGTCTGGTGTAGAAATCGTTTTTACAGAAGTAAATCCTTGGATGCCTTATTGTTTTAAATTGCCCACGTAAAAATTTTATTTAATGCGATTGTTTAATAATTTTAATTCGTAACAATTTTTTATGATTCAATTTTTACAGAATTTTTATTTAATTCATAATGTAGAAACATAAAACTAAATCAAACAATATATTAAAACTGTCTTTGACTGCGTTGAATGTGTCACGTGTTGTGTCGAACCAGTTAATGATGGGGTTTTTCTTTCCTTTGTTCATTTCTGAAAGAGGTGCCGTAACGAGTGGTTAATTAATCTGTGACAGCCATTGACAATGCCCAAGATGCTACGTAGTTATGTGACGGTGGTGGGTAGTGGAAAGTTGCGGATTACGATAAGGCGTTCAGGAAAAGGTTCGCAACCCGTAGATGAGAGTGTGACCAAGGAATATGACGTATTTTTGAAAGAAATTGCATTTATTAACGTTTATCCGTAACTTATATATATATATATATATATATATATATATATATATATATATATATATATATATATATATATATATATATATATATATATATATATATATATATATTTAAATTTCTACAAAATGACAAATTCACAATCATATTGATCTATATTTAAGAAACTGAATGTACGACGAGGAGTGAGGTTTGGACGTTATGTGGGAGTGCTGTTAATAAATAGTGGCATAGGAGAGCAGTGTTCTTTGGTAGACCAGTATGAGTGTTTTTTAGTTTTCGTTCGAGTTTGGGATAAAAGCTTGCATATGGAGTGGGGGGGGGCTGATGGTTTACCGATTGATAAAGCGCTTGTAGGTGAGTATTTTTTGTATTACTGTTTTGATAGACTGGCATGGGCCTTTGAGTCTAAAGCGCCAGTTATGTATATAATTCTGACATTAACTCGTCAGGTATTTCGACTAACAGGAGGTCTTGTCTTGATTTGGGGTTGGCTTTTGTGCGCGATTCAAAAATGCGGAACCGAGATAATGGAATTCCTTATAGAATTGACCTACTTTCGTGGTTGCCATGGTAACCAATGACCTTTATAATATCAAATCCATCTGCATCTGTAAATCGTTGCATGATTTATTCATTGTCCAGTTTTTACCTTTGATCCGAGCGAATGGCAAATTTTTATTGATTATTTTAAATAAAAATTCAATTTCAAAAAACAAAAATAAAGTCGGACAATTTTTAATCCAAAATTTATTCTCAAATTTTAATTTCAATTTGATATCTAAATCGATTGTGGAGGCGCGACATTTTTGACTTGGGGCTCGCTCTGCTTTCGGCAGCAAATTTCCTTGCAAATTATCGAGCTATCAAAAATGAGTAAAATCAGCAAGCCAATATTTAGAAATCCATTAAATATAGCTAATATCATTAATCCATGATGATAATAACGATGTACAACAGATACATATAAAATTTCTACAATTATTCCAATTCCAATGTTAATTGATGCCAATATATTCAATGTTTTAGCAAATATAAGATAGAGCTTCACATTTCTTTTAATAGCTTGAATTGACAAAACTCCACTGATAATCATAAATAAACCGGCGATGGAAATTGAAAACGGATATAAAAGCAATATTGGCAATAATGGATCGAGAATCAGAATAAAAATCCCACAAGCAATTAAAATATATCCAAATATTCTATGTGATTTACTGTTATCAAATTTATTTTGATTTATAATATTTTCCGGTTCTAAGAGTATCAATCGAACTGGGTCAGTATGAACTTGTTCAGGAGCAGTAGGATTCTTCAATAAACCTTCTGGCAGTTCCATATATTCTGGCGGATTTGAATTTAGCTGATAATAAACATCGCCGCAATTTTTTACAGACATGAATTTTGTTTGTTGATAGATAGATATAATAGATTAAAAATCTCAAAATGCTTTAAATTTGACAATTAAATTTCTAAATATTTAAACAAAAGATTTAATTCTCAGATAATTTTAGAATTTGTTTTACGAAATAATAAATTGTATTTTAAGAACTTTTGCTAATTAATGTAAATTTTTAATTTAAAAAACTAATTAACTTAGTTTTTAATGCTTTATGTTTTGAAGTTTTTTTGTTTCTTGTATTTGGTTTGTCAGCAGTGTCTTATCGCCTTGTCCAATATAAATTGAGAGTAATTGTATTACTTGCACACATATATTGTGAAATACACCTAAATCCGAAGTATAAAAGTTTCTATAATCTAAAAAAATAATCGATAAAATTATACTATAGCAACACACAAACTTACCTGTGTGCAAAAATTTGATGTTCCGAAAGTTAAAAGTTTTATTATAGGAATTGAGAAAGTGACAGAAAAATAATTTTACATACAAACAAAGCACAGATAAAATACACGCAAATTTAATATAGCTATTTTTATTCCGAAAGTAGTAAGGAATTACTGTTAACATATCATTAATTTTAAATTATTAAAATTCATGGCTGAAAAAAAATTGGATTTTGAATCGGACAACTCAACTTTGAGTTTTCGAGAAAAGGACTACAAAACATCGTAAGACCTATTTATAAAATATTTTTGAAGTTAATATTTCTTTAAATTTTCATATAATTCTTTGGAAACACTTCCATTTTGCGAAGGTGAAGATCTGACAATGTAAGAATTTTTTCATTTAATTACAAATAATTAAAATATTTTACAGCATATCAGATATTTCTAGTCAAATGCCTTTGTGTGAAGATATTCAACAAGTTCCATCGACATCTTTGGATTTGAAGAAAAAAATTCGAAAATCGTAAATTTTAATAACTTAAATGAGCTGGAAAAAGTAGATTACAAAAACTTAAAAAACTATTTTATCCATATACACCCCTTTTTTCCAAAATGTCTTAAAAATAAATGTGTTTGGTGATTATTTTATTTCTTTTTAGTAAAAAATATATTTAACTTACATTTTATTGAAATAATTCCAAATTCATAACATGTCATAAAATACCTAAAAATACACCTGAAATTTAATTATCAATATTTTATATTATAAATGCTGATTACAAGTAACATTTAAAAGCTTGAATAATGTTCTCATAATTATATAAAATCAAAATTCAATATACTTAAATTTAAAAAACTTACTTCTAAAACCATAAAATAAAATTGAATTGTACATGAAAAAATGAAATAAACACTCTCATAAATGGTGAGTCATCGACTGTTGAACACACCAACATGTATTATAGAGACTTTTAACATCTGGAATTAGGTGTATAACTTGAAGACATTGGAAAGTAAAACTTATACACATTACAAAATAAAAACTTTACACATTTCGAAATTATATTTTCACATTGACACAGCATCTAAAAGAACATTATTATATATGCATTTAAACTACTCTTATAGTGTATATGAGTAATAATTAAATGTTTATCAAAAATTTATTAATTTTTTAAATAATCTAACACAGCAATTAAATAGTTTTTGTAAGCACAATTAGAATGATTACGATAAGGACAGAAGATATTGCCAGGAAAATATTCTGATAATTGGATTGAATATTTTATTAATTTTAAATCTGGGAAATAATTCTTTAAAACTGTAAGTTTATCTTAATCAGTGACATAGAAAATTCCACTTGTATCTTTTAGATATCTCAAAATGCATGATGGACAAAAGGAATCTTCACCTTCATATT
Source organism: Schmidtea polychroa (assembly GCA_959609185.1). Lineage (NCBI taxonomy): Eukaryota > Metazoa > Platyhelminthes > Tricladida > Dugesiidae > Schmidtea > Schmidtea polychroa. The sequence goes on from CAUHTR010002061.1 coordinate 7,028, forward strand.
ATTCTAACTGATCGGAATTTTCATGTTCAGCCCAAAATGGTAAATAATTAAATAACCATAAAGTTAATGATGTAATATCTATATGTTTAAAACCGAGATTGGTTCCTTATATGCTTCTGTTGGGTCGCCTTGGGGTGTCATTTTAATTTTAAATGTGTTAGGGGTAATTATAGATGTCAAATCGACTCCTTCCTAAACGCGTTCATGATTATTGTCTTTATACCATCTGTGTACCCATGGTGACGACCATGTTGGTACTGTACACAATGGTTGAAAATCAATGAGCAAGTAAGCTTTATTGCTAAAACTATTCATTGAATTTTCTTTTCGGGTTTTAGACTACCGATAGGTGTTACGTCATTATTCATTTATTTTTTTCTTTCTTAGTTTATTGTCGTTGATTCATGTAATTATGGTCCTCCATACTAGATGTTTTCTAATGTTATCTTCAAAATTCTGCGCAGGGATCTTATTTTTCTATTAATAAATGTTACTGTGTATTTTCCGTAATACCCATGAATATTTTACTTATCTTTCAAAAAATTTGAGCAGGGATCTAAATGTATTGCTAGATCTATCCCAAGTTTCACTAAAATTACTTCTAACGTCGGACCCGTTTTATGCTGCCTCTATTAAAACCAATGCTCCAAACTGTTCAAAATAACTCTATGTTCTCCCATCGACCCTATCTCTAACTATACTCCTTAAAACGATGTCCCATACTGAAGAAACATCCGCTGTCCAACGGCACGAGTGCCATCGGTTTACGAACATTTGTTCAATCTGGGGGAATCAAAACAAAAAGTTCCTAAAAATCACATCAAATAATATTCATATAAACTATAAACATTATTAAAATTCAATAAAAACACCAAGATAAAACACCTAAAAAATAACTAAAGTAAATTAAATTTAAAGTTTTATTGAATCATTACATTACATCAATTTACGTTTTACATAAGATTACATTTTACACTATAATTAACAAAAATTAAATCCAACTTACCACGATGGCATAAACTGGAAAACTCAGAGCTGCATAATATGTTTACACTATCTGACAAAACCAGGTTGATTTAAAGTTAAAACTAGTTGTTTGACTGAATTTTTAATCAGTATTTATACTGATTTTGACTGTGCATTCATGCATCAAATCAGAATGCGATGAATTTTGAATTACTTTTGCATGCATCCATGCGTGCGTGTAATAATTTATTTTTAATTTAATTAATCAAAATTTAATTTTTAATCATTTTTACGATTTAATTTTATAAATTTTATAATTTAAATAATTTTTGGTAATTTTATTTTAGTTTTCATTGATTTAAACAATTTAGTTTTATAATATTTTATAATTTACATAATTTTACTACTTTTATTTAAATTTTTACTATTTTATCAGTTTACTGGATATCTTAGTTTCAATTTAAATTTATTTATTTAGAACATTTCTATATTATAAATTAATTTATTACTGATTATTTTATTTATTATTATTTTATTTTCTAGTTGGTAGATTTTTCGAGTGCGATATTTCTGATTGGTGATTGCAACTTTTTGCGTTCCTTTATTTTATTATACGTGTTTTATTTATCCTCAATGTATTATGTCTTTTATTTTGTATTATTTGGTGTATGATCATGGATTTTAATTTAACTTTGTGCGATTTTTATGTTATGTACTTTCGATTCATTAAAACAAACTCTCAATTCTCGGTTCCAGCCCAACACTCCCTTAAATTGAGATTCAGTTTGAAATATCACTAAATCAAAATTTGGTAGTCTTTTATTAATAAATAATTGTTCCTTGTAATATTACGATGAAACCTTTACTGATTATAAAGTCAATAGTTTCTTTACTTCTAATTGGATATATAGCATTTTTAGAATTTAAACCTATTTGATGCCCTGCTAAAGCTGATAGTTCAACTCGAACTCTACGAATCATTCATTTTGCTTCCAATACCTTTGTTGAGGTTGTAAAAGTAAATTATTCTAAAGTGAGGTTGAAAAATTAAATTATTTTAAATTGAATAGTTTCGAGTAAAATGAAAACCGAAATTGAAAGAAAGAAAATGGCGATCAAGCAGAGAATAGATGGCAAAGAAAGATATGACGAAAACAGAACGATAAAAGGTTACAATCAGACACGGAATTGAAAAATGCGCAAATCTGAAGAATTGAAATAAAGTGAAATGTTATCGAAATTAAAGCTGGAANTAGTTGGTAGATTTTTCGAGTGCGATATTTCTGATTGGTGATTGCAACTTTTTGCGTTCCTTTATTTTATTATACGTGTTTTATTTATCCTCAATGTATTATGTCTTTTATTTTGTATTATTTGGTGTATGATCATGGATTTTAATTTAACTTTGTGCGATTTTTATGTTATGTACTTTCGATTCATTAAAACAAACTCTCAATTCTCGGTTCCAGCCCAACACTCCCTTAAATTGAGATTCAGTTTGAAATATCACTAAATCAAAATTTGGTAGTCTTTTATTAATAAATAATTGTTCCTTGTAATATTACGATGAACCTTTACTGATTATAAAGTCAATAGTTTCTTTACTTCTAATTGGATATATAGCATTTTTAGAATTTAAACCTATTTGATGCCCTGCTAAAGCTGATAGTTCAACTCGAACTCTACGAATCATTCATTTTGCTTCCAATACCTTTGTTGAGGTTGTAAAAGTAAATTATTCTAAAGTGAGGTTGAAAAATTAAATTATTTTAAATTGAATAGTTTCGAGTAAAATGAAAACCGAAATTGAAAGAAAGAAAATGGCGATCAAGCAGAGAATAGATGGCAAAGAAAGATATGACGAAAACAGAACGATAAAAGGTTACAATCAGACACGGAATTGAAAAATGCGCAAATCTGAAGAATTGAAATAAAGTGAAATGTTATCGAAATTAAAGCTGGAAAACGGGATAGGTGTAGATTAGGGAATGGTGAAAAGACAGTGAGTAAGAAATAGATAGAAAATGTTTAGAAAGGGTCGAAAAACATACAAATATTGAAAAACACAAAGTATTAATTAATTAATTGTTGTTAATTGAAAATTGTTAACATTTATTGAGAGTTATGAATTTGTTATAAACAATTATACGTTGGGAGATTGTGTTTATTAATTTTGGGACATGTGGAGTCAGAGTTACCAATGGTTGACTTTTTATTATCATAAAACCCAACACCTTTATCTTTGGTTCAACACCAATTTCTGTATATGCTTTGATTCCTTCTTTATCATTTTACTATAATAATCGGTAATTATAATATTTTGTTAGGCTAGAACCGAAGATTGAGAGTTTGTTTTAGCGGGTGACCCAGGATTCCCATTATACCCACTACTTACAAATATAATAATTTAAAAAAAATTTTTTTTTAAATGTACTGAGAATTTTAAAAATAAAAAAAATATGTTATTCAAATTGGTTGGGTGGTACCCAAGAAAATCCTGTTTAATGGTTTGACTTTGAATCAACATTCAAAGTCAAACTTGGTTCGAGTGAGAACCTTGGTTCGATGAATTTAATAATTTTATATTTTCGAGATTTGATGAATTTAAAATTTTTATATTTTTGGGAATTCAATAGTACCCAAAAGTTTTTGATGTTGTTAAATTTTATATTATAAAAATAAACTAGTGGAAAAAAAATTTTCAAATAATGCCTACTTTAAGAAAATTGGATACCAAAAGGAATCAAAGTTATTTTTGTGAATCATGTAATAGAAATTTCAAATCCAAGACAGTGTTGGTTACTTAGAGGTGTGTCATTTTACATTTTAAATGCGTTAGGGGTAATCATAGGTATTCACTCGACTCTTTCCTAAGCACCTCCATGACTATTGTACTTTAAACCATTTGTGTACCCATGGCGACGACCATGTTGGTACTGTACACAAAGGCGAAAAAACAATGAGCAGGTGAGCTCTATTGCTAAAACTACTCCCCATTGTATTTTCTCATCGGGTTCTAGACGGCCGATAGAAGGTCTTACGTCATCGACCATTTTCTATTTCTACTTTTCTATCTCATTCGGCTATGGTCCTCATTTCTAGATGTTTTCTATTGTTTCTTTTCAAAATTTTGTGCAGGGATGCGCCCTTATTTTTCTATTGATAAATGTTGCTAGGTTTTTTCCTTGATATTTATGAATATTTAACCTATCTCGCAAAATATTTGAGCAGGGATCGGCCCTTATTTCCAAGTTAATCCACACTTCCCATAATATTTAAATTGTTCTTCAAAAAATTTGACTCGGGATCTGCCTGTATTTTTAGTCCTAACCTATGTTTGACCAAAGTACTTCCAGCGACGGACCCGTGGAGAAGCCTCCACCTTTCGGCCCGAAATCAGCTGCGCGATTGAAAAGCCAGCATACCCACCAGTCTGAGCATCTCGAAGGTACCCCAAACCATGATATGCTGGATCTCAATTCCACGGTACTATCGTTCATAATCAATAAGCATAACAATTGAACCCAATAAAAATTATTATCCAAAACTTAAAAATTAAATGAAAATTAAACAATTAAACATCCGAACTAAATTGAATATAAAATTTATTTAGCTTAAAACATTACACAAAAATTTCATATAAAAAAAAAATAAAAAATACCCAACCCAATCCACGATGGCATAAAATCGAGAAAAACTGAGAGCAAGTGTTTACCGTCAACGTAATGGTTACACTATCCGAAATGACCAGTTGTGGTGTTGAAAAACTAACTCTTCAAATAAATTTGTAATCAGTATTTATACTGATTTTGAATGCGCATTCATGCATTCTCTGCCACTCTATCCAATTAGAGTGCGAGAAAATTTGAATTAATTTTGCATACATGCAAGAGTGTGTGCAATTATTTATTTATTTTTAATTTCATTAATTTAATTAATTAATTATTTAATTTTTATTAATAATTTAATTTTTTTATTTTAATAATTTAATTTTATAAATTTTATAATTTAAATAATTTGAGTTATTTTAATTTTTATTAATTTAAACACTTTTATTCTTTAAATTTAATAAGTTACATAATTCTAACCATTTAATTCTATAAGCTTTACAATTTACATAATGTTAACTAATTTTATTATTTTGACGATTTAATTTTTATATCGTTTAAATAATTTTCAAATAATTCTATTTTAAATTTTATTATTTTTCTATCGAAATTTTTAACTGTTCAATTTTTTTTTGTTAAATTTATTTATCTCTTTATTATATTATACGGGGTTTATTGATTCTTAATGTGTTATGTAATTTATTTTATTTATTTTATATTAAACCTTGATCATAAATTTTTTCAACTTTGCGGTTTTTGTGTTAGGTATTTTCCATCGATTAAAACAAACTCTCAGTTCTCGGTTTCAGCCCAACAACAGGATTGATTTTACATAAAAAATCAAAAGATCATTTAAAGAAATTAAATTTATTAAATGATAGTAATTCTAAAATTTGTTCCAAGTGTAAAGAAAGATATTTATTGTCAGGGTTTGAAAAACATTTTGTAAATTGTATTGGTATAAAGAAAATAAGAGAAGTATTTTCATGTCTCAAATGTCATGAAAAATTCAAAACTAAATCTGAATTAAAGGAACATGCTAAAGAATGTGAAGATGATGATTCTGATTATGATGAAGTTGAAGGTTGGGATGATTTTAATCATATTGATGAATTTGGTAATGAAGAAACTGGACCAATTACAATTTCTTTATATATTAAATTAAATAAACAAGAAATAAAAGAATCAATGGAAAACTCTATTGCAAAGTTCAAGGGTACAAGGTTTAATATTATAAAATATGAAATTGGAATAAATGCAAAATATCGTCGACAAACTAATCAAGCAAATCAAAACAACTCAAACTTTCTAAGATTTATGATTCAAATTAAATATAAATATTTATATTCAATGAAGGTATTTAAAAAAACAATCAGAGAAATTATTCGAGAGTTGGAAGAATCCCAAGAACAATCTGAACAAGAATTAGGAGAATCAGATTTATGTTTTCATTCATTTGAAAATATTGAAATAAATTATTGGAAAGGAAATCCCCCAATTCCTAGATCATATATTCCAACACCTTTTATTTCTAAAGATGTAATAAATGTTAAAAATAAAGATAATAAATGTTTTCTATGGGCAATACTATCATCTTTACATCCTCAAGAAGAACATGCTTGAGGGTATCTAAATATAGAAAATATGAAAAAGAAATTTTATTCTGGGATGATTTTGAGCACCCAATGAAAATTGAACATGTACCAAAATTTGAAAGATTGAATCGGCTTAGAATTAATATTTATGAATTAGATGGTGATAGGGTTATACCAATTTATATTTCAAGTTTGAGTTCGAACCAAGGTTCTCACTCAAACCAAGATGAAGAGTTTTCAACAATAAGTTTATTAATATTAGAAAAGAAAGAGGGTGATGATTTACTTTCTCATTATGTTTGGATAAAAAACTTTCAAAGTTTTATGAGATCTCGATCATCATCCTCTCATCGAGTACGAGGACATACTTGTGAAAGATGTCTTTATTATTCAACTTCTAAAGCTGTTAGAATAAAACATGATAGAATATGTAAAGATAATGAACCAGCATTAATTAAAATGCCAGATAATCTTGAAATGAAATTTAAAAATTATTCAAATTTATTAGAATCTCTTGTTACAATTTATGGGGATTTTGAAGCAATTAATAAACCAGAAAATTTAGAACGAGAATATTTAAATATTATAGAAAAAAATAAATTATTAGATTCTTGGTATGAATATAGATTGAACCAAGGTTTGAGTTCGAACCAAAAATCCCAATCAAACCAAATAGAAATAATGAAAGATTTTCTTAGATTAAACAAAAAATTTTTACAATAGAATTAACTAAACAACTTCCATCAGCATATCATTTATTCATCAAAAGTAATTATCCAGAAATATTTGAATCATATGAAATTTCATATCGAGGAACTTCTCCAGAAGATACTTTAAAACATTTTGTTGGAAATATAAATACTGTGGAAAGAGATCTGCATGAAAAATTAAAAACTGATTTTTCAATGGATGTTTTAGCTCAACAATATAAAGAATATAAAAATTCTAAAATTTGTTGGATGTGTAAACAAGAGGTTTTTGAGAAAGAGAGAGGGAGTCATCGTCGGAAACAAGATTCAAACCGAAGTTTGAGTTTGAATCAAGATTCGAACTCAAACAAAGTTTTAGATCATGATCATTTTAAAGAAACAAATAATTATCGAGGTGCCGCCCATCAAAGTTGTAATTTAAATTGTAACAAACCTACAAAGATACCAGTTATATTTCATAATCTCTTTGGATATGATATTCATTTATTCATTAAACATTTGGCAATAAATGCAAAAAATACTTTTAAAGTTATTGGTTTAACAAAAGAAGAATATAAATGTGTAGAATATGGTTGCTTAAAATTTATAGATTCTCTAAATTTCTTTGGTATGAGTTTAGATATGATATCAAAAACAATGCCAACTGAAGGGTTTGAAAATACAATAGAACATGTTTTACAGAAATATAATATTCCAATTGAAGATCCATCATGTTTAGCAAAAGGAATATATCCATATGATTACATTGATTCATTCGATAGATATTGTGAAACAGAATTACCACCACATGAAAAATTTTATTCAATATTAGATCAATCAAATATATCAGATGAAGAATATACTCGAGCTAGAAAAATGTGGAAATTATTTAATTGTCAAAATATGGGAAAATATACAGATGTGTATCTAAGTCTAGATGTTTATATTCTCGCTGATTGTTTTGAAAAGTTTGTAAAAACTTTTCCATTGAAAGCTTATAATTATATAACTCTACCATCATTATCCTGGGATATGTCATTATATTATATGATTTCTCAAGCAAATCCAAGCATAGAATTATTATCAGACATCGACATGTTCAATATAATAAAAAATAATATTCGAGGTGGGATTAGTTCTTCCATGGGTGAAAGATGTATAACTGCATTCAATTATAAACATGTTTATAGAACTTTATTCAAAGATACAGATGAACCACTTGTAAAAATAAAATCAGAACAAGAATATGATATGATAATGGAGTGTATAAATAATCCATGTGAAATTTTATACATTGATGCAACTGATTTATATGCAGGAATAATGACACAATATTTACCAATTTCTTCATTTGAATGGATTGAAGTAACTGATGAATTAACGAACAAAATATTAAATACTCCCAAAGATTCAGATGTAGAATATTTTCTAGAAGTCGATTTAAAATATCCAGACAGTATAAAATTCAAAACAAAACATTTCCCATTTGTTCCTATTAGAAGAAAAATAGAAAAACATGAATTATCCCCGTGGCAAAAAAAGAAAAATGAACACACTAGTGAGAAATTAATATGTGATCAAACAGATAAAACAAATTATCTCATACATTATAGAATGTTACAATTCTATGTTAGACATGGAATAATAATTGAACAAGTTCATAATATTATAAAATTTAAACAAGCACCATTCATGAAAAAATATATTCAAGACCCCACCCGTTATCTCAAAAGTTTGAAAGTTTGAAATCTTAAAAGTTTGAATTTTTAAAAATTTCAAATTCTTAAAAATAAAAATTTTTTGACTTTTAAGGGTGGGTGGCCCAGGATTCCCATTATACCCACTACTTATATCGCTGATACCTTTTTATGAATTTTAGTGAGATAAAAAAGAAAGATCGATTCTGAGTAGAAAATGTGTAGGGTTGGTTTAGATTAGGGAGTTAGCAAGTAGTTATGATTCAGGGTTGGTCCTAGAAACATAGGCAGAAAAAAAACTAGAAATATAAGCAGATCCGTGATTAAAAATCTTTGAAGAATATGACGAACATCATCAAGTATTACAGAAAGTATAAAACAAATTTTCAAAAATAACATTAGAAAACATCTAGAAACAAGGACCATAATTAAACGAATGACAAATATATAATGAAATGGCATAATATCTTCTATCGGCAGTCCATAAGCCGAAAATCAAAATATCATGAGAAGTAATTTTGGCAGGAAGGCTAACCAGCTCAGAGATTTTCAGCCATTGTGTACAGCACCAACATGCTAGTCACCATGGGTACACAAATGGTATAATGTACAATAATCATGAAGGCATTTAGGGAGGAGCCGATTCAAAATCCATAAATACCCCTAACACATTTAAAATGTCACACCCTTAAGCGCCAACAATTTCATGCAAAATCTATTTAAATGACCCCATTGAAAAAATTACTGTTGAATAGCATTTGTTGTATAAAATTGTGAAATGTTTCCTAATTTCCTACATTTAAAACAACCATTATAAATATGTTCTATCTTTTTTGGATCGAGAGAAACGTGCAAAATCAGCGGTTCTTAAACCCTTTTCTTTGCAGACCACTAAATAAAATTAGGCTTCACAATTTGTGGGTGTTTATGGATTAGTTAAAGATTTCATCAGTTACTAGATATAATATTTTTTGATTTTCTAATTTGAGGTCACAATTATTTTAAACATTTGAAACATTCACAAATTTTTCAGAAGAATAATTATGTTTCGCGGCCAGGTGGAAAGTTTCTTTGACCCAGCAAGGGGCTGTGGACCGCGGTATAAGAACCGCTGTGTTAGATGACCATGTTTTCCATAATTATAACATGACTTTCCTTTATTTCGTTGTATCTCGGTTCAATCTTTCCGTGATTGTTGTGACATGTACCTGATTAAATATTAAATACATTAGAAAAATTTCTCCATTAGCAAAAAAATATCACGAATTGAACAGAGAAAAAACAGATGAAAATTCAAAAGCTAGAAAAATTACTTTATAATTTCTTTGTATTATTTTTTAATTAAATTAATAAAAATGAATCAAAAGAAATAAAAGATTTTGCATTTTCACGGTGTAAATATAATGACAAATACCTTGAAACTTCATTAATGATTAATGAATGACCATTTCAATTAGGCAAAGAATAAACATGTTTTTTCGAAAGACAAATATTATGGAGATTATATATGATAATAGCTTGAATGAAAATGATATAAAAGATATTTTTGCAGCGGGAAATGATACTTTGTATGAGATAATTTATGATGTTGAAAAGTTATTATTCAGTTTAATATTTCTTTTGACGTCCGATTTGTTTAAATTAAAAGGAATTATATTTCCACTGTAGTCGTCTGAAAGGGTGGGATTGGCGTATCACACTTATCAAGTAAGTGTGATTGACTTTTGAACTATAATGAAATATAAAAGGGGACTTACCAGTTACATTATAGTAAAGGTTTCAGATGCCGTAATGATTGATTTATATGTAATTCTGACTATAGTCAGACCAAAATTAAAACTGGATTGACTATAATTTAGGGTTTATATCAGGGGTGGGGAACCTGCGGCCTCCCGGAGCTTCATGTGTGGCCTCAGCAGCCTTATCGAAATAAATCTTAATTTATATAAAAACCATGAATTTTGATGATTTACAAATAAAAATACTTGTAACTACTGAGCTGTATATATCGTACTGTACAAGCATCCCGCCTAGTACAAAGAACGAAATATAAAATTCAATCATTCACACCCATAAATACAAAACGTATGTAGACGAATAAATAAGATTATTGAGCACTCATTTGTGAAATGATGACTTATTTGCATCAATTTTTCGATTCAGAAATAATAAACATATTCCAGAATATTTCGTACAGCTGCATTATTCAAATCAGGAGACTGATTTTAAACATTGTTTTAATTACTAACTGTATACAAACAAAAGATTTTAAATGAAATTGTTGGGTTATCGAGTTGGTGATAAAATTTAATGTTACTCTGACTCCAAGCGTGTCTTTATATAATTCACAATTAACACTTGACAACAGAAATCTTTATTGATAATCACAAATAAACTTTCACTTGACACTGACAATAAATTCAACACTCTGCTTGGTGACTATACAATGCTTATTACAACACTCGGTGAGGAATAGCACTTATGTATAACACCGGATTAAAAGATCACAAATTACTGATTGGGTTCTAAACTGGGATTTTGAGCTGGTTGTTTTCTTTGACTTTCTTCCAAACTTTATTCAAATAATCAAATAACTTCTTTTCGTTTTATTATTCAACTAATTCCTTCCTTCAACTCTTCTCCAATAATTATTTTCCACAATTAATTCCTTTACAATTATTTCTGACAATCGTTTGTCCAACAACGTTTCGTCCAACGTCTAATTTTCTCCAACAATTTTATTTCTCAAATCGTCTCTCAAATCGTCTCTCAAATCGTTTTCAATTTCGCGTCACTTTGTCTCTAATTTTCCTTCTAATTTTGTTCTCTCTTTTTGTTTTAATTTCATGTTCACCAGTTTTCCTTTATATAGTTCGCTTCTCTTGAGGCACTCCAGATAATCAAGTGTTTTTCCACTTTCCTTCTCCTGCTTTCCCTGACTGTCCCATTTTTATCTCTGACAGCTGTCAAGTTGGTTTTCCTTTTTTGTTCGACCGCCTTCTTCCATCAATTCTATTATCACAGGCAAGCTGTCGAGATAAGGATATTGTTGTTTTCCTTTTTTCCCGATTTCAAAATTCCTTTCCTTTTTGTACTAATTAATTAGTACTGACCTTGATTTTTATTTCCCTGTTTGATAACTTTTATTTTCTTTTTCTTTCTAATTTTTATTTTCTTTTCACTTCCGTTTTATTTTCTGAGTTTCTATAGATCGTCCCGTTTGTCATGGCGATCTTCCCCCAGGTAATTTTATTTATTTCTTTATGAATTATTATTTAGGTATCCTCAACAAAATTAATTAATGTTAAAATACCTTTTTTGACTGCGGCCCCATTTGGAGGCGACAAATTTCAATGTGGCCTATGGAAATAAAAAGGTACCCCACCCCTGGTTTATATCATGAGTGTCTGCTAGCGTACTTTCTTAAAATTTCAAATATTCAACAACCTCACGATTGGCAGATATTTTGCTAAGTTAATTAATTTTTTAAAATTAAAAAAATTACATTAATTAGTAAAAATTCTTAAAATACAATTTATTATTTCGTAAAACAAATTCTAAAATTATCTGAGAATTAAATCTTTTGTTTAAATATTTAGAAATTTTATTGTCAAATCTTTATTTAAAGCATTTTGAGATTTTTAATCTATTATATCTATCTATCAGCAAACAAAATTCATGTCTGTAAAAAATTGCGGCGATGTTTATTATCAGCTAAATTCAAATCCGCCAGAATATATGGAACTGCCAGAAGGTTTATTGAAGAATCCTACTGCTCCTGAACAAGTTCATACTGGCCCAGTTCGATTGATACTCTTAGAACCGGAAAATATTATAAATCAAAATAAATTTGATAACAGTAAATCACATAGAATATTTGGATATATTTTAATTGCTTGTGGGATTTTTATTCTGATTCTCGATCCATTATTGCCAATATTGCTTTTATATCCGTTTTCAATTTCCATCGCCGGTTTATTTATGATTATCAGTGGAGTTTTGTCAATTCAAGCTGTTAAAAGAAATGTGAAGCTCTATCTTATATTTGCTAAAATATTGAATATATTGGCATCAATTAACATTGGAATTGGAATAATTATAGGATTTTTTTATGGATTTATTGAATATTATATTCGTGATTATCATCATGGATTAATGATATTTGCTATATTTAATGGATTTCTAAATATTGGCTTGCTGATTTTACTCATTTTTGATAGCTCGATAATTTGCAAGGAAATTTGCTGCCGAAAGCAGAGCGAGCCCCAAGTCAAAAATGTCGCGCCTCCACAATCGATTTAGATATCAAATTGAAATTAAAATTTGAGAATAAATTTTGGATTAAAAATTGTCCGACTTCATTTTTGCTTTTTGAAATTGAATTTTTATTTAAAATAATCAATAAAAATTTGCCATTCGCTCGGATCAAAGGTAAAAACTGGACAATGAATAAATCATGCAACGATTTACAGATGCAGATGGATTTGATATTACACCAACCGGCATTTGATTATCATCAAATGGCCATTGATTTGCATATTTAATAATATAAATATTAACTTACCTATAATAAATGTGTGTGTGTCATAGCCAGAAGGGCCATTGATTTATCATGCGGACATTCAATTAGCTCTTACACTATAGAAAGATAGAAAAAATCGCTGTTGGAAGAAAAATAAATAAATACATACAAACACGGTTCTATAATAAAAAATACACACAATAGGACATTGATTTATCATGCGGACATTCAATTAGCGAAAGATTTTCCATTTAAAATTAATTAATTATAAAAAAATATACAAGAATATGTCAGAAACTTCATCAGAATCGTCTATTTCATTTCAAGAAATACATAGATGAATGCTCTTCAATAGATGGACGAACAAGAGCTTCGGTAGATCACGAGTAGACAATAGAATTTATAACAATATACCAACAAATCGAGGTCTCAATTTTCAAAGATGAGCTAATCCATTTACAATAATATATCTTCATTGACTATTCAAATAGAAAAATTGCCATATAATCCATTTTTGAACCCCATCGAAAGTGTTGAGCAAAATTAAAAATGGGGTAAGGACTAAAGTTTCTTCGGTTGATGGATTTTCCAGACAGATTTACCTTCAATGAATGATTCACTGCAATATTCCAAGCAGTTAACGAGGAACTTCGAAAACCAGATCATAATAATTTCAAAAATCATATTAATAATCATATTAAAGATTCTTCCCTAAATTTAATGTATATTATAATAAATAAATAAATATCTTACTTCTTTATTCATTATTTTTAAAAAAATCTTAAAATTAACTAAAATCCAGAACAAGGCTTATTTGACAAAGCTAAATGAATGTCTCATTTATGATAATTAAATGCGCTTTGGTGTATAAAGGTCATTGGTTACCATGGCAACCACGAAAGCAGGTCAATTCTATAAGGAATTCCATTATCTCGGTTCCGCATTTTTACCGCTGCCACCATATTAGCATTCTCATCCGTTACAACATTAATATCTGTTTGCAAATCACTAAATAATTCCATAAATTTTATTTAATAAATTATACACTCAAAAACTGGTCTCTTCTTATTTTTGTAGATGGATTTGATATTGTAAAGCTCATTGGTTACCATAGCAACAACGTAAAGTAGGTCAATGTTGATAAAACCAAAAAACTTAATTTGTTTTATATACTTTTTCGTTTCCGTGTTAAGGGATAAATTAAATGTTTTATTAATAAATTATTGTTAAGCCTTTCTTTCTCTATAATAAAGTCAATTTACATTCATTCATAATATGATCCTTAGCATTATTCATACATTTATCAACAGTCTCTTTCAACATTAACAATAAAAACCGTTTTGAGTAGTCATTCTTCACCAGTAATTCAACTAGTTTATTGACTGATATGTCGAATGATGTAGTGAATATGAGTATTGATACTAACAAACAAGATGAGCCAAAATATACGATGGTATTGCCGTATTTTGAAGGATATAAAGATTTCAAAGGAAAGATTGGTAAACAGCTGGGTACATTGAATTATAGAATTGTTTCAAAATCGTGCAAAGTGCGTAGTATGTTTGTTAGTAAATCTCAAACGCCAGTTGGATTGTGTTCGGATCTCGTTTATCAATTCACATGTAATGGGTGTAATGTCACATACATTGGAGAGACTTCCCATCATCTCTGTACTCGAGTTCAAGAACACTGTCGACCGAAGGGAGTGTCCAATATTAAGGATCACAATAAAGTCTGTATGAGAGAATTAGGAATGTCTGATTTTAAAATCTTATCAAAAAACTTTGATAATTGTTTTGAGCGTGTGATATGTGAAGCATTATTGATAAGAACTTTTAATCCTAAATTCAATGTGCAGAATGCAGTGTATACGTGGTGTATTGAATATTTTTAATTAAGTTTTTGTATGCTGATGTATATTCAGATCCGGATCTATGGGGGTGCAAAGGATGCGATGCACCCGGGCCCCCTCTCAAAAGGGCCCCGCCAAACACTTTTATCTTTCCACTTTTTTTTATTTATATTTTTAAAAAAATTGCACTCATTTTCCATTTTTTATAATTTTTTTTTACAAAAAATAAAAAAAAGATAAAATTATTTTTCCAAAAAAGACATTACTTTTTTTCGAAAATGGTTGTTGTAATATTTCTGCAGCTGTATGAAAATATAGCAAAGAAAATTCTTCGATTCAATGTTTAATGGGTAGGGAAATTTTTAAATTAGATCTAGCATCACTGTTTGTTGCAAATATGTCAAAATTAAATTATTCCGCCATTTTCAAACAGCAAAAAGCAAAAATGTAAATGTGCGTCTGTTTTTTTTACTAAAAATAATTAATTTAAAAAGTGATTTATATTAAAATTATAAAATTACTTGTATTTTTTTTTAAATATTTGTGCAAAACTACTAACGTTTATTTGATTTTTATTTTTTATATGTACATAAATATTTGTTTTTGAATAGAAGTTTTATATTAATATATTATTTTGTTTGACAACAGCCACAATGTAAGTGTGACCTTTTTTTTCTAGAAGAAATAATTAATTTAAAAGCAATATTGGTATATTTCTTTTTAGAAAATTGTTTCCGAACAATGGATATCAATTTTATATATCAATATATATGAAGATTTTAAAATATATTGTAATATATATATATATATATATATATATATATATATATATATATATATATATATATTGTAAAATATATATATATTGTAATTTATCTACATTTATCTACTTTAACTAATATACAGTATATTA
>CAUHTR010002062.1:0-50611 GCA_959609185.1 Schmidtea polychroa
GTTTCCTTTTATTTGATTTATCTTTTTCATTTTTAATTTCTTTTTACTTCTGTTTCTTTTCCGAGTTCCCCTAGATCGTCCCATTTGTCATGACGATCTTCCCTAGGTAATTTATTTATTTTTAATGTTATTTTCCAATTAGATATCCTCGACAAAACTAATGAGAATAATGGAGTAATATTGATAATGGTAAAGAGAGCCCTGTGAATGGCCGATGATACTTGTAATTTGTGGCAATAAGTGGTTCCCAATTAATTTTTAAGTGGCTTTAGTTTGATTCGTTCGGAATATCTTAACTACTCTAGACGATAAAATGTGAAGTAGCGATGGATTTTACAGATCTTAAGATTTCTCATTCTAAATATCTTTGGTAATTGGTTCACCATTGTCTACATTATTTTATATTCATACTGCCGGTTTATTAGGATATTTAGACCCATTAATATTCGAACAAAGCTTATTTTTAAATATAGAATTCTAATGAATTGAATTTATGAAGAAAACAATAACCCAGTGGACAATTTCAACTATTGTGTAATTTTTATAGTCTACTAAATCACATAAAAGTTTTCCCTGTCAGATCATGTCAAAATTCTCTGATTTTCAAGCTATAATCGGTCACGGAATTTAACGTTTCCAAACTTCTCTCTGGGTTGAATTCTGGAACAGTCTACTTCCCAGTATCTGAACCTCCTTCACACAACTAGGCATGAAACTTTATGAAATCTATTCCGCCTAATTCTGTGAAAGATCACGAAACAACTATCATCTATAAATAAAAATCACACTATTTGGGACCGATATTAATACCGATATTAATAACAGTCTTACCCATTAGGTAAGATGATATTTTCTGATGGGTTGTGTCTTGGCGACTTTTTTGTGTTTTTAATGCGTTAAAATGTGTTTCATGTGTAACTGCTTGCGTTTCTTATTTATTCGTTTTGTTTTAATTGGTTTTAAATATCTTAATCCTTTGTTTATGCTATGCAGCTTCGTTTAGACGAATCACTTAGGTTCTTCAAAGTTAGTTACTCATTTTAGATCACTTTTAATTTATATTATTTCTTTCGAAATCTGAATCGCAGGATTTAGCCTAACAGTAAGATAATAAAGGGACACGAGGAAAATAGTGCGCTATACCTTCTACGATAATCTTATAAACCCAGAGGTGTATCATACCATTACCAGTTCTTATGTTAGAGCTCACTTTTTTACTGGCAGGCACCCGTTAAATCGCAGTTCCAATGTCACGGGCTATGGGAATTTAGTGGTTAAACAAAATAATTATGCACGATTGCGATCGGAGAGAGGAGGCGATGAATGTTTGACACTGTTTCTTTCTTCTATGCATGGTTTAAAAAACTGTGATATAGGGAATTACGAGAATTACGACAAATATTATAATGCTACTATGTATTTTTGATAAATTGACTAAAAGTTACAGAAGTCAAAGAAAATATTCTCGAATACCTTATGATATATTTTACACATGTGAATGTTGTCTGCACTGCTTCTCTAAAAATGTGGTCAGTGAAAGAGACAGAGTCCTTATGATTTCGAGTTTTAATCTTGGGTATTTTTTCTCACTCAACCATCAAGCATTTGGGTCTTTTAACTAATTATTTGATTAAATTATTTTTCTTTGAGGATTGCTTATTTTCTTTTAACTTTTTTTTTCAGAATCAATTAACTTTTAAATCAAATTTTTAAATTAAATTTTTAATCGTCATATTTTTTTAATTTAGGCAGGTTTGGAAGTTGATTATTTGGTTTGCAATTAATTCTGAACCATTCTGAATGTTTTATAATGGCATTTGATGCAATTTTAAATATTAATTACAAATACTAATTTCTGTTAATTAACAATGACCGAATAGAAAACAGTTAATATTGTTTAAATTATTGAAATATTTGAATGTCGTTTGAACCATATTAAATTTTCGAAAACAATAAATGACGATAGAAACATTTATATCAATGGTAATTTTTATGTCAATATCATAATTTTTGATTACTTCATAGGTTGCTAAAAATGTAAAAGCATTAAATGGCGAAGAATTATCCGTTAGTAAAATACTTTTTTTCAACTTATATACTTATAATTGTTTGTGTTTAGAAACTATTCGATCTTAATGACAGACATATACAAGATCCAACTTTAATACCTTTTATACCCGAAAAAATGAAAATGGGGAAACAATTCGTCCCCCTGGAGAGAAATGATAGTCAGCCATTTAAAGTATTTCGTTCATGGATATTTACCTTATTTATGTTTTTTAGTGTTTTAACCCATCTCAATAATAAGGATTTAAAAAATGCTTTAGAAGAGCAATTTAACCTAATTGAATATCCTTTTTAATTTAAATACTATATATTACATTAAAGTTGAAAAATATTTCTTAACTGTAGTTTACGATATTTTCTGATTTATTTGAACAAATAAAAGATGATAATTGGTTTTTACCAGTAATGACAGTATTGACTGTCGATCTGCGATGTTTAGCTCATGCTATGGATTATGGTATTGATTCACAAGTAAAACATCATAGCAGTGCTGGAGAAAATATGAAAAGAGTAGCCGATTGTTTAATGAGATTATTTCGCAAATGCGTTAGTGATAGGTGCGTGATATTTATGGGAATTTCGTTTATTTATTATTCATAGTCGTTCAAATGTGGAAACTTCGAAAAAAATGGGAATGATGGCATTATGTAATCAATTGTTCAAAATATTTTTTACGGTAATTTTTTATTTCTGAACGCATCCTAATTATTTATTTTCATTCGATAATGTAAAATTCTGGGAGAAATAAATATGAAACACTTACCAACTTTATAATTTTATTGAGTTACTTGCTCACAGAATTAATTATAATTAATTTATAAAGCTTGTTAGAAATGTTAGCCGTATATTGAACCATTAATTTAAATTTAAATTCCATTGGATTAGTCTACATTTTCTGTCCCAGCCACATTCTTTTCCAAACGAGGTGCATTGTGGTTTGTTTCAATTACTTCCATGACTTATTAATAAGTTCAACGGCATTTTTGATGTTGTATTTCGTCCGAAACTATTTAATAGACAATCAGAAATTAAATTTTTCGCATCGAAATATTTTTTCCCAACGTAATTTTTTATGGATCGATTTTTGTTGGAATTCCAAAATACGGATTATTTTCTCTTGTCCAGCTAATGCAGTGATTCCCAAATGGGTTCCCACGGAACCTAATGGTTCCATGAGAAAACTCAAGGGTTCCACGTGATAATGAGCTCTGGCACTAAGTATTAACAACTTTAAAATTTCTCCAACGAATATTTTCCAATGTAATTCAAATTTTTAGTCCATTCGCCAAGTTTCGTCAAATAAATCATGTTTATGTGAATTAGGATTCTCAGCACTAACCTAAATTAAATTTAAGAAGCGCGAAATATTACTGATGGTCGACCAAGAAATGAGAGTTTGCTTGTCGTCAAAGTTTGTGAAAAATCATTGTCATTCCTCTCACTAATAGTTTTAAAATAAATTTAATTCCGCCAAAGAAAAAATGACATTTTAAGGTTCCGCGAACAGAAATAATTTAGGAAACACTGAGCTAGTGTGATTCTCCCGGGATTGTCTTTGCGATAACATTTATTCACATCTGGCAAGAATCCAAGTTAAATTTACTACTTAAAGCACAAAATTCTGATAAAAAACAAATTGGCATCACTATTGTTGAGGTCTCAATTTGACATAAAACTTCAACTTTATCACTGGTGATTATTAAATAGATTGCTTTATAAATATTTAATATTGGATAAAATTCACCTGGAAGATTTACAATCGTATACTGCTTTTTAAAATTCTAATTTATCAAATCGACTGAATTGATCAAATCGTGCGCGCTGTGTATATTTTGTTAGCGCGTGTTATATGATTCAATGAAAAAATTTGTGAGTGACGTTTTTGTCTGTCTTATTTTAAAATCTCGTTAAGATTTACTTTACAAGACTCAGGACTTAGTTACTGATTTTTGGGCTGATACTAATGATTTCAGGCTACTATTTATCATTTTTTCAAGTACTCGATATTATAGAATTTATATTATTTCTCTTAAGTGTCATTGGTGTTCTGCTATTGCAAGATCTATTTAGAACTAATAATAAAATATTTTAAGAGCTTTAATTGCTTTAATTATTCTTAGGAATTTTAACAACTGTAATTTAATTGATTGCAAGAAAAATGCTATAATTTTATTATTACCTTAATGGTTCTTAGACAGCTGATTTTATTAAAATATAACCTAAAACATTTTCTTTTCATGTAATTAAGTTTTAATGTAAAACTCAAAAATAAAATAACAATAAATAAGGTTTCAATACAATACAGTAATTGATATAGTTATTAACATAACAGCAATATAAATAAAATCTCAATAAACTGTCATAACAATTATTTTGTTCGTAGCTGCTTGATTGGATTGCTAATCATCTAATTGTTCTGTCACTAACAATTTTCGGATTATACATGCACTCGATGTTTATCTGGTCCATTTTACACTACTTATTTAGTGTAAATGTGGTGATGGGCCTTTTCATTTAGCTCAGTTTCTTCATTTAAAACATGTTCAAGACTATATCCATCGTTTTCAACAAATCTTTTAAAAATTCCTGGAAAATCTAGGTTGATTTAAGAAATTTAATACTCATATAAAACGTGAAGCGGCTTGTGTAGATACCGACACAGCAAGACTTCTACTCTTTTCTTGAATTGCCATTTGACTGATTGGTATCCTCCATTGATTTTTGTAAATTTCTCCCATAATGCAGATTCTTTGCTGAGTTAGCTTTTAGACACTCAAAGGAGCTGCTGACTGTGAATGTACTCGAATTTTGTTACATGTTATATAGTATTGTTCTTTTGGAATATAAATGAACATTACTCAAGTTTTTACATTTGTTAGAAGATGGGCGAACATTAAAGATTTTAAGACTGAAGTACTACATTTTAGGGAAAGATAAATATAACATAAAGAACAAGGGATGATTCGAGATTTTGATGATGATTCCAGAACAATATATAACCTATTAACAATTTGACGTGATTTGTTAACTTATTTATTTGTGACACTAAATTGTAATTATATTGATTTATTGGTTCTTGGTGACATTATAATCAAGTAGACACCCATACGCATGAACTTTATATTTCATAAATTTATCTTGCTTATTGATAGTAAATAACAAATGAAAACGATTTCTTACTGTACTTATATTTATACTTAATAAACTATATATCAGAAATAATTTATATTTTTATGTCATTATTTGTTATTATTAGTAATATGTAAAATCTAATGCTCTATGGAAAAACAAATTTATGATTATGACTAATAACTAAATTTGTTCTGATTTTGGTTGTTGTTTTAGCAATAAGTCTTTCGATTGCACTAAGTGGATTTAATGAACATTATTTATTTTACTTTTGAAAGTATGCTTGCAATATAATTGGTAACAGTAATTTAGTGTTAAATGAGATTTGCAGTAATGGACAACA
This sequence comes from Schmidtea polychroa, assembly GCA_959609185.1. NCBI lineage: Eukaryota > Metazoa > Platyhelminthes > Tricladida > Dugesiidae > Schmidtea > Schmidtea polychroa. The sequence goes on from CAUHTR010002062.1 coordinate 5,540, forward strand.
ATACACAAACACAAATTAACAGCACATTATTAAATTTTCAATTTATAACTATAGTATGCTTCTATTTTGCTCAATGACTTAAAAATATAAAATTATCTAAATATAAAATAATTACACACAAATGCAATTCCGAAAACACCATAAATATTTTACCGAACTTCATTTACGGATTAAGGTTCTACAAAATGATGAAAACAGACCCTTGGAATCGCGGCGACACTGAAAATAGAGTTGTAATCTTAAAGAACAGGAAATTACCCCACAATAACAATTCTTAAAAGCAAAATCAACAACAAAGTATATAAACTGAGGGAATAATCAGTCAAAAGAAAACCCCAAAAATTGTAAGCAAAGAAGAGTTGCAAATTCAGAAATTGATATTGCAATATAATTTCGAGCAATCAAAATTACATAACCGAGCTCAGGATATAGTAAGTAGGGATAAAGGAAATTGGATAAAACAATTGTATAATTTATTTAAAAGCGTGATTTTATATTGTGTATATAATTTTTATTGATAAAGTTTTTGAACCAGCGTTTGTATTCTTATTTATATAGGAACCATCAAGTTGAGATTTATTATTCATTAGCCTTCATATATTTCTTACTGTTTTTTAGAATCCCATCTGTTATTTTGCAAACACTAATTAAACGATAAGTAACATGATATATTTAGTTGTTGATTTCCAAATAACAAAAGACCCACAAACAAGCTTATTTTGTAACTTTCTTGACTATTTATTAGTTATTCAATATTGGACGAGTTGAATTGAAGAAAAAACAATGGAAAGCTCACGATTCTATGAGGTGAGCTTCTAAACAATTTATATCCCAAGCTAAAATAAATTCATCGATGAAAATTTTGAATTAACTGTGACAAATTTATACTGAGTTATTAAATTATTTAAAATAAGTAAAGATACAATATATCCAATCACATTTAAATAGCGTTTTAAGACTTACCAACCATAACCCAGTGTTTAAATATTTAAATTTTATCAAATAGAATATGACTTCTTTGTTTTTTTCTATTTTTGCTAGAAAGGATTTCGCTAAGTTCTTGATTTGAAATCAATGATCGTTTCCTTAACCCGTTATTCGCCATATGTTGACATAGAAAATTCATTTCTGCCCAAGATCTAAATCATCAATAATGGCATGAAAGAAAGTAGCAATATATTTGTTTCGACTTCATTAATCAAATTCACTAATAACCCAACATTATCTCAGAGTATGTGGGTATCCATGAATGTTTAATAATAAAATTTAAATTTTAATAAACTTTCTTTAAGATACAAAACATTGATCAATTCCATTTCCAGTAATTCCCAATCTGTGTGAGGCGATACCTTTGCAAATGTTCCACCTGAAAAATTTTTAATATTTTAATAATTAATTATTATTACAAACTCTACAAAATATTTATAAAGATTTTTTAAAAGTTCAATTGATATACATGGTGGGTTACAGGTGGTCGAATTATTATTTAGTGCTGTGACCAGCGTAACCCAGAATACAACGTTATTTTCCTCTCGGTACTCGTTGAGTAATCCTAGTTGGTACTGTACCAAGGGGTTGAGTACTCGCTAAAAATGAGCGCGTTAAGAGCGCTATAATTGTCGAGCACTCTATGGGTTCACGGACGCCGTTAGAAGGCATGTGTCCGGTTTACTTCGGTCCCTTATCGAGATTGCTTTCCCAAACACTCCTATGTCAACCGCCTTGTTCTCAACAATCATAATATTCAACCACATACCCATCAGATGGTGAAAATTATTTATTTAGACATCACAATGTTACAATATCCGTTTTACCCAGGAGGGGTCGCACTCTCAATCACCCCTCAGGATCGTGGAGCGGCCTCGGACTCTTTCAGCTTTTCCTGTTCGGCCAGCCAGGCTCTTTTCAATTTTTCTCGGGTATTCCGCCCTAGCCGTTTACGTTTCGGCTTGCTTGCCTGCGCCGGTGGGTATATCTTGGCCAGCTCCACGGGTAATGGGCGAATCTGCTCTCGGAGAGTGTCCTGAATGAACCTTTCGTTCAGTTTGCCCTCGAGCGTGCGCACTTGTAACTTCAGTGCCCGTATTTCCAGTTGATCCTGCTCCGCCTGGGTCTGGAGTTGCAAGATGTGTGCCGTTCGTTTCTTCATCTCGGCCGGACAGAACCAAGTGCCCTCGAGTTCTCGGCACTTCACTTTGAGTTTCTCGACTCGGCCTCGGAGGTCTTCGGCTTGTTGTTGGGCCTGCTCGCGGTCCTTGCGTAAATTTTCGAGTAATTTGAACACTGAATGAAGACAATAATAAAATTCTATGACTCACTTCCATGCACAAAAAGGTGATTCGTTTAATCTCACCATAAAATTATTAGTTGGGTGTTGGAAAAGGGGTCGCCTAAATCACAAGAATACACCATAGTCTATAAGACAATAATTTGATAAAGAAATAATTTATTGTACGAACTACAAACATAACAAAAAAATATCACCAATTAAAACAAGTCAAATATTTCAATTCGAGTCATAAATAAAGGGAAATTGTTGATGGGTTATGCTGGGTTCTTACGGGGCCTCCCTCGCTTCCGTGGGGGCGCTTCTGCATCCTCCAGCTCTTCTAGCGGCACTCCTTCCTTTTCGGCCCTGAGCTGGAGCTCGATTTTCCTTGGGCGCATTAATTTTTGGTAATAAAAAAATTTATATAATAGGCTCATCAACGGAGCTATCTCAGCTTTGAATGGGAAAGTTTCGTTACTCATCTAATAAAAAATTAGAAAATAATTAGAATGTAAATTTCTTACTTTCTAAATATTAATAATTAATTAAAAAGTAAATATGGGAGCGGATAAAACCCATTTATAATAAATATGTATGTACGCTCCCCCGACCTACTAACGCACACTGCCATCGTTTGATGCTACGAATGCTAGAACAACCGACGAAAACATCGACGGGCGGAGGAAACAGTGGTAGTGCCATGGTATTGTCCAAGTTTTGATTTTGACATGATGTTTATGAAAGTTATCGAATGAAACGATGATAAAACGTATGGACAAGGGCCTCAGTCACGGAGTTCTTCATTCCAACTTTTTATTCTAAATTAACTACTTCTTAGATTTGTAATTTAGTTGCCGAATTAAATGGGGATATATAAATCAATGTAGTTTATTAACAATACGCAACAAATTCATTTTTGTTTTATTAAAAATAAAAATAATTTATTGTTTATTTCTATATCAGTCTTTTTAATTTTTATCATTTCAGGATTTTGAGAAATTCCTTGGGCGCATTAATTTTTGGTAATAAAAAAATTTATATAATAGGCTCATCAACGGAGCTATCTCAGCTTTGAATGAGAAAGTTTCGTTACTCATCTAATAAAAAATTAGAAAATAATTAAAATGTAAATTTCTTACTTTCTAAATATTAATAATTAATTATAAAGTAAATATGGGAGCGGATAAAACCCATTTATAATAAATATGTATTTTTTCATATTGTATTTATATTATTACCTAATTAATAAATCTTCACAGAAAATTTATATATCTTTATTTTAAATTATAAGGGGTCGTAAAAAAGTTTACAATCATAAATGGGGTCGTGAATGAAAAAAGTTTAAGAAGCCCTGCACTAGATGGTAATTTAAAATGCAATCGGTTAATTTTCTGCCTATATATATATATAAATTTTTTTTTCTTTTCTTTTGTATTCCGATATAAGTTTATTCAATTTTAACATCCAAACCCGGCCGATACGCATGTCGAACACTTTTATGGAGACCCGTGTTACTAAATCAATCATTGAAGGAAATCGTTATTTTACTAGAACTTTTATTTGGGACATTTCCAAATCTATGTTCGACAACGCATAGGCCGATTTTTGATGAATTCAACCGTCCACATTAGGTATGAGTGTTGAGCTGTGATTAATTTAGGTCTGAGTTCTACTCTGTTTATTAACCTTAGGGTGTTTGTGTTGTAGAGATTTTTAATGTTGATTTTAATTATGTCATGCTTTGAAGTCGGGAAGAGTGTTTGCCTTCGCGGCCCCACTGTGACCACTACGACAAACCTTAATGTTATGTTAGGTCGAAACCTACCGTGGTCGACCGATGATAAATAATTAAAGCCATAGTGGAGGGATTTTATCGACACAACTCCATGGTAGAACCATGAAGTGGACGACCTCCGATGACCGAACAAAAAGGAAATATAATAACGATAATGCGTGACTGAATGTGGCTGTAGATTTTATAATCTGGTTGAATGCAAGACTGATCAGAGGCGCAGATAATCTGTACGACTCTAATCACTCTTACATCCAACGATCCAAAAGAAAATGAGAAAAATTTAAAAGGTAATATGAATTTTATAACTAAAAATATACATTATAATGCAAATAAAATACTTCTTACTGCTAAGATTTCCAAGGATTGTTCACAAAAAAAATAACCCGTCTTTGCTTTTCTTGAGATTGTTAACTCGCCTAGTTACTGTGAAAAGTCTATAATTGGAGCGATAAATATTTTCTTGTTACCCCAGTTCCTTCATTATGTTACACAGACTGGTCACTGAAATATCAATTTATTCGAAGCTGACATTATTAGGTGCAAAATTAGAAAGATGTCATAATATTTCAATAGATTTAATCTGCACGGAGTATTAAATGAATAAAGTAACTCCATAAAACAAGTTGAAATTATTTTCGTGGTCCGAATATTCGATTTGACTTTGGATTCGGAAAATAATTTTAAATATTCGGGTTTCGTCATAAACGCCACTTCGACAGGCTACCAGTTGAAACTAATGTATAGCTTGACAAAATCTGTTAAAAAGTTTATGTTATATAAATTAATATTATATATTAATAATTTATATACAAATTTTACAAAATTAAAATAGTAACAAAATGAAATTTGCTCGACCTTTATTATCATGTACAACAGAGTTTATATATGTAACGAAAGTAGTTATTCGACTCACGTCACTCATTGTCATAAAGCTAATTCATTAATACTCGGGAGACATTACTCAACTTTTGCGCAACAAGTCGCTAGTCTATTTTATCCAAAAAATGAATTCTTTTCATTATTTGTCATTATTTTCATATCGCACATAACATTAGCTGACTGCACTGGACCACATCCAACTGTATGCCGGATGAGTTTTAATTCCTTCAGTACTTTTTAGAAGATATCAGCAGACATTTCTTGAATCTGAGAATGAATGAGTGGTAATTTTTCAATTTTCTCAGACTCTTCCAAAGCACTTAGCTTTAGCGAGTTTTCATCAAATGTATGGGTCTTGTATGTCACTTCAAAAGAAGCATCCTAAGATGGTTTTTGTGTTTGTGTAAGGCCGATTTTAGGAAGAATTCTAGATTCTTTTGAAAATAATAAATAATCATTAACCCATCATGATGCATCTTTTCTAAATGTTCTCATCATTTTGCAGACAACCTACTCTAATTGCATAGCAATTTTCCGCACAAAAAACATTAAGGCTTCTGAGTTCAAACTCAATATAGCTCAATAAATTTACGTTTTTTAGTAGACATTAAGATAAATCAATTACTGTAAATTAAATAATATAAAAATAATTTCGTACCAAATATTTACTAATTAAACAATTTAAACTTTCTAACAAAATCATTAGATACTAAAAATATCACTTGTCAATCAAAAGCAACAAACTTCAATTGGTTGTATAACCTTTATATTTTGCACAAATAATACAGATGTAAATTTATTATAGTAACGTGCATACAATTTTAAAAAATCTACTAGCTGCAATCGAGTTAACAACCATATTAAATAAATAAACAACAGATATAAATACAAATAGTTAACTGCCTATAACTTCGTTATTGGATTTAAGGACATGTCTTTCAATTGTATTTTGTAAATTTAACGAAATCAACAAATTAAGCTTTTCCCCTTTTAATGACCTTATTACCTTAATGATCCTATTTTCTTATTGCAACACGCACGTGAAGAATGTCCATCATTTTGGAAGTCCCACGAGTGTCTAACGCAACAGGTTTTTCAATTATTTTTTTAAATGTGTAAACATACAAAGAATAACTAATAAAAAGTAAATATAAATTATCAAACCCTTCCTGCAGTATGTTTTTTATCTTAATAAAAACATTAATTATATTAAAAATAAATAATAATGTTAAAATGAAAAAAGTATGCATTAATGCATTTAATTACTTTATATGTCATCGTGTTCCATTGAGACCTTTTTAATACCTTAATTTGATCATCAGTAACAGGAAATATTGTTTTCTCTGCAATTATCTATTTTTCATAATATAATGCTTGACATTTTTCTAGTTGTTTTTTCCTCAGATCGCTTTGTGGAACAATCGTATTAAATGGAATACGTTTATAACTCAACATTTGTAATTCTTTATTAGTCTTTCTTAACTGAAACTTTCATTAAAATTGATTTCCATGCTTTCGCTGATAATACTATCTGTATATTAAGTTTCATTTGATTCCATGTAATTATTTATCAATTCATCGACATGGTTTTCATTTATATCATCGAATCCTTCCTCATCCAAAGATCGAGCAATATTAATTATGCGGTCGTTTTCATTGAATAATGAAATTGTTTTGGTTTCTTTCAATACCACTTTAGGCCAAATACATCTCCAGCATGCATTTAGATAATTTAAGCCCTTACAGGAATCAGTAAAATTTAAAATTGAGAAATCTTTCCATACATTCAATAATGTAGTATTTATTTGAAATGTATGTTGTAAGTAGGGACATGTTAGTCATCTGGTACAGTCGTTTCTGATTGGCTGAATAAAAGCATGACTCATTCGATGCGCAATAAGTGTATACGGACATCTTAGTATGAGCTGTATGTGATGTCAAAGTTGAGATATAATATTTGAATACATACAAAATAATAGCCTTCAACAAAACATTAAAGAAATAATTTTAAAAACAATAAGTGAAATACTAAATAATAAAAACAATTAAATTGTTGAGATATAACTAAGACAATGACTCGCTGAAAACATTTTTTGGCTTTTAGTCACCTGGAACAGTTGCTTCTGATTGGTTGAATAAAAGCATGACTCATCCGATCCGCCATGAGTAGACGGACATCTTAGTATGAGCTGTATGTGATGTCAAAGTTGAGATAAATTTTGAATACATACAACATAATAGCCTTCAACAAAACTACAAAGAAATAATTTTAAAAACAATAACAATAAGCGAAATACTCCATAATTAACCAAGACAATGATTCCTTGAAAACATTTTTTGCGCTTTTAGTCATCTAGCATATTTGCTTCTGATTGGTTGAATAAAAGCATGACTCATTCGATCAGCTGTGTATGATGTCATTGTTTAGATATAATATGTAAATATAGCATAATTGCCCTCACACAACATCAAAGAAACAATTTTAAAAATAATAACAATAAGCGAAATACTAAATATTTTTAAAAAATTAAAGTTTTGAGATATAACAAAGACTCACTGAATACTTTTTTTGTGTTTTTATTCAGCGTTTTTATTTACCGGTCAAAATTTTTTTTAATTGCAATTGTTTAATTTTTACTTTAGTTTTTTAAAAACCGATATTTTTCATATTTTTACATAAATCGCTAATCTGGTATTTCGATCTTCAAACTTGCGAATATTGCAGAGCTTCAACGTAAACTTAATTCTACATAGGTCATACGTGGATTTTGTATAATTCATGAATTCATTGTTCAAGAAAATCTTCAGTATTTGACATGCGATTACACTCCATCTTAAATAAATTCAACATTGGCTCTAAATTGTATTTCAGAAGGCCTTTCTTAATTCCGTTAAAATTGATTCGTTTAATTTCAGCCATTTTGTCCATCGGAATAAATTCTTCAATTATTGTAAAATCTTCATTAAAATCTAAATTCTTCTAACATCTTCTATGTTCATATTATTTTCTTGTTCGTCATCAGAAAGTATAGCAATATCATTATTTATTATTTGTTTATTTAAATTACTTATTAATAATTAGTTTTTTATTGAATAATTTAAATGTGGTAATATTAAGGGTTAGGGCTTATTGTTTATGGTTATTATTTATTATGGAACATAAATAATAAATTTTGGAATATGGTATCTTATAATACCTACTCATTATTTTATTGCAAATACTCGTGGATTGAAGATAATGGAAGAATAAATTGAAGAACTAATTAACCTAAATTAATTTAAAACTTTTGTCATTAAATCTTAAAAAAATTAAATTAAAAAAAGTGTAAGTCTTTAAAATTATTTCAGTCATATAAGTTTATATAACTGCAATATTTGTCAAAATCATTCAAAACAATTAATCGAAAATTTATAACATTAAACTTTCATTATTCAATAACTAATATATTCTTTATAAATTCTATTGTCATAATATAATAATCTATGTATTCAAATAATAACATTAAATATCTATTATACAATCATTAATATTTAAATAATCAAATAATACATTTTCACTCATTTATAAAAGTTTAAGACTATATATTATTACAATATATTGTTACATTATCAATTCTGTACAATAATTATGAAATAATGTTGACAACATTTAAAAATAAACTATTTTTTATCAATAATTTATTCATATTAAAAAGAAGTTAACTAATACATTTATCATAAAAAGTTAAATAAATCTATTATAAAACAATATTACATTTAAATAAAAAATAAACTATATTTTAATAATTTAAATAATAAAATAAAAAAATGAAACGTTTTTATAAATTCAAATCTATTAAAAGTTAATTAAAAACATTACTAAAATTATTTATAGAAGAAATTATTACTGTAAAATGAATTAATCTTACATTTAAGTTTCTCCTGTACACATTTGAACGCGAATTTGTTTCGCGAATTAATGGATATAAATTTCATTTTATCAAAATTCATTGCAATTGGGTGTATATTCATGTTGAGCAGTTTTCGCCATTCTTTTGTTAGTTTTATTTCACCTACTAATTCATATCTTAAATTTTGTTATAATTAAAATAATTAATCTAATGTGTTCGTCAATATTAACTTAACTTTCTTTAATTCGGATATAAAAAATTGACATAAATCATCGATTTCAAATTTACCAATATGTGTGGAGAATTCGGCAAAAGAAAAAATAATGATTTATTCCTACGTGGCATCTGGACATTTCAGAACAAGCACTGATACAAAAAAAATCATCGGATTCCAAGAATCAATAATCTTATTTAAATTAATTTATGACATTTGAATATTTTTAACAATGTTTATAGTTAAAAAGAAATTACTTTAGTCGTTATCAAATGAGATTATTTCAAAATATAATACATACGTACGAGTTGTAGTGTGTTACAGACACATTAACAAAGTAATGTAATTTAAGCGTATGACACATGATTAGGTAACAAGGACATATGCATTTGAAGCATACATCAAATCTTAATTAATAAAAAGTATAATATCGAAACAAAATAATAATAATATTTAATTAAAATCTTGAATGAAAACACTAATAATTAATATGTAATTTTTTAAATTTAAATTTGATTTTAGAATCTATAATACAATATTTGGTGACCCGATAAAACCGCGCCGACAAAATCGCGAAGTATGTTTTCCGACAAAATCGCGTTGACAAAATCGCCCCGACAAAATCGCGATAAAAAATACAATAATTAAATTGTGTTTTTTACATTTATATTTTAAACGTTTAAAATTTTAATAAATATAGATAACAAATTTAATTATAGGACTAACATTTATTTAGAGCTCAATATTATGTGATATAGCACGCAGATACTCTTTAAGATCACGTTCTCCGTATGTAGGAAGGATAGCAGATAAACGTCTTGTTAATCTAACGTATTTAGATTTACTGGCCGCCTGACTACTAATAATTCCACTTTGTATACGACTTACAGTTTGTTCAGTAAAGTCTTGTTCACGACGGAAATGATCTATCAATGTGCAAATTGAAGGATGGTGACAAGCAACAGATGACTGAAATGCGTGATGCCAGCCCTCGATTGAGTTATTTGTTCGTGGCAAGTTGTTAACAACACGATCCCGCATATTCCACATGGCTATGGAAAACAACGGGTTGGCTCTTCCATTGCGTCTCCAACGGCCAATATATGTATCCTCCCAATAATCATAAATACACTGAAGATCATTTGGTTTACTCTCACACAGTTCATCAAATGCAGACCCAACATCCTCTTGTGGAATAAAACTCAAAGCAATTAGCATCTTACAATACATCCTAATGTTTTCGTCGTCGCGATAAGAATTAGTTAGACCAGCGCCTTGTATTCGACGCCATAATGACTGACCAAGATGAAAAAGGCAACCAAGCACGCTAGCATTTGGAAACACGGTAGATAGCGCCCTCATAGTTGCTTGCTCAAAATCGATAAGAATACTTGTAGGCGCTAAAGTTGATCGAAGCTCAAGTATTTTCCAAAAAACTCGCTCATAGTCCGCCTGCGTTTTTGTTCCCATGAGGACATATATTAAGGGAATTGAGCGGTTGTCAATTAAGGCATGAATAGTAAAAACTTGTAGAAACATCTCAGGTGCTATTTTAAAAGTTCCGTCCATAAACCAATGCGAAAACTTCTCCAATAATTGCAAGTTGGCTGCAGTCCCAAAAATGAACATTCTGTTTGTATCCTGACTGCCTGAATCCCACAAAAGAAAATTTTCTGATCGAATTGTTTTTTTCATTGCGTCTGGAAGAATTATATCTGCAACGATATGCGGCCTTGTATAGTTTACATCATGACGCTTTCTTCTCCGCTCAATAGTCCGCTGACATGCTGAATAAGACGGCAGAAGATGGGCTGCTTCCAATGAAACTCCTGCGGTACTGTTTAGTATTATTTGTCGAGGCCTTTCTACCCCGTTTTCTGCTCGCTCGCGGATAGTCGCTTTTACTTTTTCACTTAAGTTTCTTTCGATATCCGGAGCGTGCATGTGGTCAGTTATTATTTCCATACTGCCGTCCGTTTTTTTCTTCAGTCTACCAGCACATTCTCTTTTAACACACCTCCAAAACGACAGTTCGCCGTTAGTTATCCTGTCGACTCTATACCGATAACCTTCGTATAGCAGTTGTGGTTTTCCTTTTTGTGATTTAATAATCTCCATAGGGAATTAAAAATATTAAATCTATATTACATTAATTAAAAACTACTTAATTTAAAACAATCATATAATTATAATTAAATTTTGTTATTTTACAAGTAATAGATAAATTTGCATTTAGGTTAATAGTATGTACGTGTATATATAATGGTTAATATAAATCTCAGCGCGATTTTGTCGGGGCGATTTTGTCAACGCGATTTTGTCGGAAAACATACTTCGCGATTTTGTCGGCGCGGCTTTGTCGGTGAACCACAATATTTGATGTCGAATAATTAACAGGTTTTTAACATGCATGAAGTATTGAAAATATGGTTTCAAAAGATTAAGAAGAAAACCATAATATTGATTTTTGTGTTTGCATTATTGACGAAACAAATGAAGAACCTAGTAGTTAAGTAGTTGTTGAACCTACATTTCAAGAAGTAGAAATAATCTATAAGTCAAACAATTTTTTGACGGTGTCGATACTTCTTAATTTATTGCGTAATAATTAATAATTATTATTATTAATAATTGTTTTTAATCAAGAACAATGCATTTAATAAAAGACAAATGATAAATAAAATGACATTTAATAAAAATAATTTAGGAAAAACTATTGATTTAAAACATTTATTACTACACTAAACAGCGACAATATTATTTTTTGTATCATAAAATTTCTTCGGTCTTTCCGGCATCGTCCTGTTTCTCATGAAAATCTTTTATCTTTTAACAATTTCCATTTTGAAAAACCCATGGGTATATTTCATTCTGAATAATCTAAAAATAATAGCTAATATTTATACAGATAATTATTAAATCAATAACTTCGACTGATCATTTGAAATAATTCTCATAAAAAGATTGAGATTTGAAGAGAATTTGTTTTCTATACATTTAAGCCATTATGACGCGTGACATATTTATGGTTTATTCGAAAAGAGAACAAAGTATCAGTTTAAAATAGTTCTCCTATACTATAATCGATCTCTGATGAGAATACCAGAAAGATCAAAAGGTTTTCTTCTGTTATCTTCTCAACATAAGATACCAGGACTCGTAAACTTGTAATTATTTGATTTTCTTCTTCATTTGAAAGTATTCCATTGAGTAAACTTACAATAAAACTAACACCGCTAGCACAAAGACATATACCCCCGTAAAAATGATTTCTACTTTTATTAAATTTTTTAAAAACAAAGCCAATGACTCACCAAGGTCACGACGCATATGATGACTCATTCAAGGTCAAATTTTTAGTTCATTGTATAATTATTAAACTCTAATATATAAATATTAAATTAAAATTAATATTAACTTACATACTTTCTAGAAAATAAAATGTCGAGCAAATATAATCATTAAATATAATTTATTGAATTTATTCATCCTTCAAATATATTGGGTTTAGATTTTTTTATATTGTATATTTTTTGCAAATTTTTAAATAAAAAATTAATGTCGTTATTATTATTTGTTTTTCATAACTTGAAAATAAATTAAATAACTAAAATTTAACATTTAATAATACATTCACAATCCTCATCTCTACCTTTCATAACATTTTCAACGACATAATAGATGCAATCCGTAAAATCTTTACATACATACGGCTCGTTATCCTCACGTTTCATAATATTTTCAGTTATAATCCGTAAATTGTTCTTTAGGTTCAGTGAATCTTCACTATCAACTGCCCAGCCTATATTTAATGCGTTTGAAACAGTTAATATGTCCTCGATTTTTACATCGGCTATTTCTGATATTTTTCCAACGAAAAGTTGATCAAACATTCTAAACAATAAATAATTATGTAATTAATTAATCATATTAACGTTTTTTACAGTCATTATTAACATTTTAAAAATTATAATGTAAGTTTGTTTATAGATTGTCTTTATTAAAGTTTGCATGTGCTTTGCATTAATGTTGCAATTTTCTTGTTAGTTACTAATAAAGTGAAAACAAACTATTAAATACATTTATTAAATACACCAACACTTATTAAAATGGCTATGAAGGTCTGACAGACATAATTTTTCAAATAGGAGAATACACATTATTATCAACTTTACATTCTTGGATTGCAATTTTACCAATTTTCGTTTTTGAAGCTGATTTCATCAAAGGCATCATAATAAAGGCATCTTGCATATCGGTTGTTGAAAAATGCATGTTGATTACATGTTAGATTTAAATTCAACCGATTGAAAACCTCATCAATAGTTTTAATATTTATCATTGAAAGCGTCCCGTTTAAGAATTGAAATTGAGTCGGCAACCAATTTCATATTTATTTCTTTTAAAAAATTCATTTTGTAGTAGTGGAACATTTGTACAGGTTGTACAAGTTCTTTAGGTTTTTCGGTGCTTGAAATTTTATATAAGTATACCAACTCGTTATGAAACATTGAATAATATATCCAACTACTTGGTTTATGCCCAGTCATTTTGTGCACACATACGCAAGTATTTGGAATTAACCACCAGACCTGTAACTAAGGCATTTGATGCGGGGTGTAACATTCAGAAATTACCGACTGGCGCTATGATGCGACGATTCTGGCAAATACAATAGCAACAAAGAAATCGAATTGAAGAATATTTCTGGACAACGATAGAGTTCCTGCGGGTTTCTTCGTCTAATAGGTTCGTTGAACAACTAACTGATTGATTTGGTACGGGAAATCCACACCGCTTATATCGATTTGTTTCAGACAGTCCAGTGTGTTTTAATACTTTAATTTTATAGTTTTCGACATATTTTATTTCGATTTTATTCTTTTAAAAGAGATGGATGACAGATTTTCACTAACACATTTTATATTGTGCGTAACTGGCAGATATTGACGATCTGTAAAAACTTGAAATATATGAATAAATCATTTATACCCTTTTAAACTACTATCAAGTTTTGCGTTAGTTTTATTTTGCGGGTGCTAATTTTTCGTTATGAACACTCGATCAGTTATCTGTATCTTATTGTGTAGGTTGTGCTGATTCTCAATCACAATTTTGCAATGTTAATTGGCTATATTTAGACATTAAAATTATACATAAAAATATTATTTTATCTTTGATTTTGTCATCTTTCATTAGGTGCAAATCGTCTCTTCTATTTCGTCACTATTCTCTATTTGGGTTTCTTCCCATCTTTTTCTAGCGACTTCTTATTTTTTGTGATTTTCCATTTCATTTTGCTGGGTTTGAACTGATTTTGTTGAGCCCTGACTGAAAAACGTCGGGTCATAGCACACAAACATAACATCATGTTGAGTCAAGCTCAAACACGTCCAAAAATACAAGAACCGAATTCAATCAATTTTTATTTGTTTAAGATTAATAATTATTCTTTCTATTGGAATACAAGTCTTCCATTCTACTTTTATTTATATCAGTTTCTTAGTGAATCACATGTAAAAAAAGATAAATAATCCAAATAATTTTTAATTTAATTCCAAAACAACGATTTTGAATACCAATTCATGTGAACACACGCATCTTCCACAAAGACTGAATACAAAATTCGATTTTTTAAAGAAACTTAAATTGATAGGTAAAACAAATTTTTGTACATAGTACACAGATACGATAATGAACACACCCGAATAAACTTAATTATACGTAACAGACAAGCGCAATGTGCGGTGAGCAGAGCTTGTGTTTAGATATAACGATTGCCATTTCCAAAGTTGAGTTAACTGTTTAATTGGTTTTCGTTTTAAAATCATAATAATTACCTCATCTATTCATCATGTCATGTTATGTGAATAATTAAGCCTTGTTATATCACAGTTGTTCAGTTGTAAGAGTATGTAATTAATTATAACCGGAATAGGGTTTTTGCAGAGGCCTCTCACTAGGTTGGATTATAGATATCCTTGACGATTTTTCGAAAAATTATTTACTTAAATTAATTCTTTCCACCAGATATAATTAATGATGGTATATAATGAAGACAGGTATATAATAATAAGTAAACATTAAAATAAAGTTGTAAATTTGAGAAATTTTATTAATTACATTTATCAAAATATCTTAAACAATGAAATTTCCCTAATACTATTTAATATAACTCAAGCTATAACATACCTATCAAAATGCATTCAATGCTTTGATTCCAGACAGCAATCTACGCCTCCAAGATAAATAAATCACATTCTATCAAATTCCATATTACAAAACGAGAAATACAAATTTGACCTAAATAGAATAAAAATATTCAAGGTTAAAATTTCTATTTATTGCGCGATATATTTTATTTATACAAAGAATTATATATTAAATTAATCGTTAACTATTCGGTAGTCATAGATCAAAAAATAATAATTTATTTATCGGATAAAATTAGCATTTTTGATAAATTTGGTTAATTTTTTATTTATAAATTTCTTACAACATTCCAGGAGATTCAATTGATAACCAACTAATTCATCGAATGACGAATTCATCGAAAAATAAATAATGAAAATTAAAATTGTGTGTAATTGATCTTAAGTAACATGTTTTCGGTAAAAATACTGCTGAGCATTTCTTTAATGAAGTTATGCCCAATTTACCTTTTTCGTTGTCAAGTGCCACAATACTCGCTTTTAACGTTCCTGTTGCATTGAAGAGCATAGTAATTAGAGTTATTAATTGAATTCATTTTAGAAAATCTGAATATCAATTTTATTAAAATCAAATAGACATCAAAATTGAAAACAAAACTCCAACTCGAACAAAAAAACTTAAAATAATAATACATACATAATAATACTCTTGGAAATTCTACCAATCGTCGATATGATAGCAGCGATTAATTCTTACCTCGTATTGGCATTAGCAGATTTATGAGTCACTTCCATTTAGAAAATACTTCTTCAATGGGATTCAACTGAGGACTGTAGGGAGGCAAGAAAACTAGCTTAAAGACATTTTCAACTATTAAATTTCTAACTTCTCCTTTATGTATACTACAGTTATCCATTATAATTGGTGCTCCTGTAATATTTAACTTTAAAATTAAAGATCTTAAAAATGATAAAAATGCATCTCTATTAAATGCTAAATCTTTTATTACGTGATGGATAATTTTTATTTTACTTATGGTCGCCCAAACTGAATAATTACGCGATCTTATAGTCCGTACAACTTTCCGTGGAGTTGTTCTCACGAGACTGCGGCCACATTTTTGCCGGGTTGAACAGCTCACACCAAATTCATCAAAGAAAATTACTTCAAGATATCTCCCGGCATAATTAAATCGCTCTATATTTGCAGCAGCATTTCTTCTATCTGGTAAAAGTTTAAGAGTAATTCAAATCTCTTATTGCGCTGTCAATCGTGGCTGTTGAGCATATGATATTTAAGCTTGTCTGAAGTTTCAATTTTAATGCACCTCAAGTTACGGAAACATCACTTTCAATTTCGGACCTGATAAACTCCTTTGCCTCTTCTGTTATTATACTTCCCCTTGGTCGTCTTTGTGTCAACGCATTTAGTCTACCAATGTTTTTATAAAGTCTTATTATATAAATGACCGTTTTAATGTCGAGCTCTTCAGAAATATGTTTAATGCTTTTCTGATCTTCATATTTACGGATAATAAGTAACCTTTCGTTGTCTGTAATTTTCCTATGTAAATTGGCTTCTGCTGTCAGCATATGTAATTTTGGGATTAAAATAAATTTGGAATTGATTAAAATAAATTTTGAAATGATTAAAATATTCTTGAAAGGGATTAAAATATAGTTGAAAGGGATTAAATATATTTGCAAAGGATTAAATTATTAATGATTACAACATGTAAAAGCTGTATAAAACAGAATGGTAAATGGTTGTAACTGTCTAATATTTATTCATTTAGGGGTATCAGCATTGTTATTAATAGTATGGTTGGTATTTTCCTCGAGGTAGATGATTAAATTAAAGTATCATTATAACATAATAGCAATTCTAATGGTCGAACTTTTTAAACAAAAATGACAAAATGATTTCATTAAATTTAGTTAATTAAAATAAGTAGCTGCACAACAGGAATATTTCGTTAAGTGCCAAAAAAGCAAATAAAAATTAAAGAAAAAAAATTATGTTTGCAATATATATATATATATATATATATAAATAAATATAAAAATAATTAAAATAAAATCAAACCGATAAGTAAAGTATAAACACTGATTCTGGAAACAAAATCAATAAATAAGCTTCGCCATTTAGAGAAGGAATAAATAATAACATTTTTTCATTAATCCGATATTGATAGAATTTTTATAGAACTAATTAGCAATAATGAATTTGAACGCTGGGTTCCAAATTAACAGTCGACAACCCGCAACCGCTGCACCATAATAATATAACATTTATTTAGAAAGTGAGTAAGTGGTAGAAAAAATAAACTGACACAAACACAACACATTATAAAATACATGCAAAATTTCGATATGTAAATCGTTGTAATGAATAAACGCAGAAATTTACAGAAATTTTTAGAAAAAAAAATAACTGAAAAATATCAAGGGCATCTGGTTTCAGTACAATGCCCTTCGATTGCTGACTGCATTGTTTTTGCATATTCAGTATGCTTTTCCAGTTTTTAATTATTAATAATCCATCTTTAATTCTGTAATAAATTTGGTTTGTAATAAATTAAGTTATGCATGTTTTATATTCAGTCTATGAATTCAATGATTAGTGAAACTGATTTAAATTTTGTGATCAAAAGTAAAAGTATATTACAATAAATGCTTTTATATTTTCCCTTAAAATTAAGTTTCAAAAATTCACTAGACATATTCACTTATTATAAATATTCAAAAAATCATATTAAATGGCATTCAATAAGAAAATCTCATTATTTTCATGTTTCATTTTATCACTTTAAATTTTTTCTTTTCACTTTAGATTAGTCAACTAAATCTCTGCAAATCGCTTATTCTTGCAATTGAGAATCTTGGCATAATCGATAAATTTAGTATTTGTCAACAAGTTACATATAATTATTATGTCGGTAGAAAATGTATGTTCGATGATAATTTTCAAAAGGCCAACGAGTGTTGACTTTTGCCTTTGAAAATTGTCATCGCCACTATGTTAAAACAAACGGTTGATTTTGATATATTTGATTCCGGTTAAAATGTTGCTGGTAAGTATTTTGTTTTTTTGGTTTTAAAATAGTTTTTTAAACAGGGTAATTTTCCAACTGATAAATTACTTGTCAAATATAATTTGAAAGAATTTAGCGGTGTTGTTAGAAGTGTAAGAATCGGGGATTTGTGTAATTTAGAAGCTGAATTGAACATCAATGGACCGTTTTTATTAGTTGTGGAGTGTATTTAATTTTGGAAAAACTGAAATATATTGCTTATCGCAATCTTTTTAAAACGGTGTAAGAAAACTTTTCTATGTTTATTAGTAATTGTTTTAAACGAAATAATTAGATCAACTATGATTGGTAGCCATATGATATCAATTTCGGCATTTTCAGATGCTTTGAAATTTGTTGGAGTGCCTGATATTGATATCGATGAAACAGAATGCATTTTAGCAAATCTAATATTTGAGGTAATAAACGTTAAATTTTACAGTTTTTATAAAATACTACTCTTCAATGAACTTTGAAAATGAAAAATATGAGGCGGGAAACATTAAGCAATATAAAATTGCAATATGTATCATCGCTATATCTTATGGATATGTAAAACAAAACACTGTGACTTCAGAAAATTTAGAAAAAAAATGAATAAATCATGCAATGTTCTTGAATCGAGTAGCCACAAAAAAATTATATCTTCACCATTTGCCATTTTACTTTATATTCATTTTTTATAGAATCGATCAATATTTTATTTTAAATTTAACATTATTTGGTGCCATACTTTAAAGTGTGTCCTGATCAATAGAAATAAAATTATGTTTTTATTGGTGTAATTTAAATTGATCAAATACTAGGAAATGACTGATCAGAAAGTTCGTGTTAAATATAAAACAAAATATTGATTGAGTCTATTAAATAATTTGATAGCGAATATTTCTAGTTTTCAGAAAATTAACTATTGAAATTCTTGAAAACTTTATTATTCTTTTCAATCAAAATACTAGCTTAATTAACACTAGATTTACGGATGTTGAATATATACCTATTTTTACTGAAGTGAGCCAATTTGACTCATACAAGAAAATTGAAGTTTTTCGCAAAGAAAATAGTTCGAAACTATTTTAAATGAAATGTTTATTATTAAAAAATTTATGGAAAACATTTTTTACATATAAACTCTGTTTTTGAAACACATTTTCCGCAAACATTTCTATTACATTTAGCACAATNCTTATTTAATCTGGCTCGTTGAAAAATTCCGCATGCAATTTTTTAAATCTCTTTCATGCGATTTTGTTGAAATCAACAGTATTACTGTGCGTAGTGTACATATAAATAATGAAAAATATAAATAATAGACAGTATTATAATTTTGAACAGCCGTAACCATACTATTTTAATGTATGCAACATACTCTCACAAAGCGCGTGGTTGGCTGATTACATAAAATTGAACGTGTACTCCTCTCACTCTTCGAGGGATGACAGGTCACAGCAAGCGTACTGTTTATTTTGATTTGGCAATGGTCACATACTAGATGTCATTTCTTTTAAGATAACGTATATAATATTTTGTATAATTAAGATATAAATAAATAACAAAATAAAATCTGTCATCAACTGTTTTATTTAATGATCATTAATTTAATATAATGCATCATATTTCTTTAAAAATTACGTGACATATTTTACTGGCACAAATTGTTCGCATGTACACCCAAGTAAGACAATTTCTTGGCAGGAAAAAAACTCTACCCAAAACATTCGTGTGTGCACAGCATAAGCGGTATAGTTCTCTGGTCCAGGAGACATTTTGAAATTTTCATTTTGGCCCGCGCTTAAAAGTATTTGCCCACCCCTTCTACAGTAGACACGTGTCACGCTCATAATAACTGTGTTTTTATATGTGCTGTGCTCGGAATTGCCAAGTAAGCTATATATAATTTTATTTTACTTATTTAGTTTGCAGCAATATTTTTTATGGTTTTTTTATTTCCAAAAATAAAAATGGGACTTATATGTCCCAATAGAGTTAATTATGTCCCATCAGTATTGAATAACCTATATATTCAAAATTTTCATTTTAGAATGGATAAACTTTTATTTAAATATTTGTTTTCCCCGTCAAATTAAATTAGCAATAAATATTTTGTGCTATAAATATTACATGAATTATTAAAATAAAAAAATCGTATTGAAAGTTAAATAAAATTAAAAATTTCTCTTAAAATTTTAAATTTTTTGGGGTTAATTATTGTAATCGGTTATCAATGCTGGTTATGAGACGATCACATGATTATTAAAACTAACCTTCTGTATACCAATGCTGACAGACTACGTTGGCTATTTACATTAGATATTAGTGATATTCGTAACGTGCTTAAGATTATTGTACAAAGATTGTGAATAAAGATAATATTTTCACTCTTAAATTATTCGGATCGATTTTTTTCATCGTCCTTCTTTATATATTTATTATTAATGTTGCTTATTGTTATTTTTTGTAGAATAAAATCAAAGGTTACCTTGCTCACCAGCAACAAAAATTGGTAATGAGCAAAACCAACGCATTTCCATCCATTAGCCAAACTACAGTAACTGTTACAAGATAAAATGTGTCGTAAAATAAATTGTTGTTTTTTTATTTTGAAAATTCGTTTTAAATATATATAAAACCTTTCAATTTTTTTGTAAAAATTTTGGTAATGTAATGAAATGCATAAATTCAAATGAACGAATTAGTATTATAAGATGAATGATTACAAAATTGCTGTAAGTATTTGTCATTAAAAATCAAAATGTTTTTATTAAGAAAACGATTCGTAGTTGATTATTTTTGCGGAAAATATCTGCAATAGATGAAATGTAGAAAAATTTATTTATGTTTTGTATAATTTATTGAATGAAGACTATACAGTCTTACCCCGGTTAACGTTGTTAAATGGTTCCAGAAAAACGCGATGTTAACCGAAACAACGTTATACGAAGCAATTATAATTAAGAAAAAAATTCGCAATTAAATAGATTTAAAAGATTAAGAGAATTTTGATATTATGAAAATTAGATTTAATTCTTTATTAGAATATGTAATATATAATAAAATAATTAATTACATAATATTATGTACAAAAAAAGATTTTAAAATAACACCGCTTGCTTAGTTTTTGAAAAAACGGTTTTATTAAAAAAAAACGTTACAGCGAAGCCACGCAACGTTACAGTGGGGTATGACTATAATGGTGGACCGACGTTACAGCGAAACAACTTTATTCGGGGCAACGTTATCCGGGGTATTACTGTATGTACGCAGTATTTATGGCTATTGATAACTGTCTAAAATTCGGATGCGTGAGACGATGTTGATAAATAACTTTTCTACTTTAATTCGATGCAGTTTTGAGATAAAGCTAATTTCTCATAGAGAGACATTTACCTT
The DNA here is from genome assembly GCA_959609185.1 of Schmidtea polychroa. Taxonomy (NCBI): domain Eukaryota; kingdom Metazoa; phylum Platyhelminthes; order Tricladida; family Dugesiidae; genus Schmidtea; species Schmidtea polychroa. The sequence goes on from CAUHTR010002062.1 coordinate 27,200, forward strand.
TACTATATACATTTCTTATAAAGGAAACTATATATTATATAGTATATAACGTCTTCCGTTAACTTCCTGAATATAGTACTATATAAAGTACATTTATTAATTAAGTACCGAAGTAATAAGGAGTGTACCTAATAGAGAGTTCGCTGTACTTACTGTTGAACTTATATTTTCGTCAGAATAACTGCGGCAACTTTTTTTGCTGCAACTCGTTTTTTTGAATACGTAATTGCTGCATACAGCTACTCATATTTTTTCTGGGATTTTAAATACAAAAAGGCCAAGATTTCTCTGACTATAGTGAGGAGGTCTTGATGGTCCTAGGATTTTCAATACAAAATTCGATTATCACTAAAGAAGCATTGATATTTCTAATTAAAACAAGGCGGGTCTGCTTGGTCCTGAAATTTTCAATACAAAAAGGGTCTACACTAAAAGTGTACGGTAAATAGGTAAATTATGTGTCTAAAAATTGAATTATAGTAAATTATGGGTTAAATTTTTGAATTAAAAAAAATTATGGTCTAAAATATGTAATTTAATGTTCAAATTTTAAAATAAAGTTAATTAAGAGTCTAAAAAATTTAATTAAAGTAATTTAAGGTTCAAATTTCAAAATTAAAGTAAATTAAGGTCCATATTTTTTTATTAAAGTAAATTAAGGTCTAAATTTTTAAATTAAAGTAATCAATGTTCTCAAATAAGTAAATTAAGGTTCAAAATTTTAAATTAAAATAAATTAAGGTCTAAATTTTCGTGATAATAAATAGGTAAATTATTGGCTAATTTTTAAAATTAAGTAATCTATGGTCTAAAATTTTAAAGTTAAAGTAATATTTTTAAATTAAGGAAATTTAAAGTAAAAATTTAAAAATAAAAGTAAATTAATAAAATAAGTAAATTAAAGTAAAACCTAAATTTATTAACAAAAAGTTAGAATAATAGTCGGTCTTTGAGAATTGAAAATTTTTAATGGAAGTTTTAATGAAATAATTTTCAAAGAATTTTAAATAAAAATTTTTAAAGGCAACATTAAATACAAATTTTTATGAAATAATTTTCAAAGATAATTTTAAATGGAAATTTCAACGATAATAATAATAATAATAATAATAATAATAATAATAATAATAATAATAATAATAATAATAATAATAATAATAATAATAATAATAATAAAATCATTAATAATAATAATAATAATTCAAAAACCAAGTACTTACAACCAGTTACCAAGTACCATATACTAACAACAACCAAGTAAAAACAACATGGTATTTAGTATTATTTATGTTCATTTTTTCTCTTTTACTTTTTATCCAATGCTCTGCAATTCTTATTCTTAACCATTACTTTATAATCTATTCGGAATTCCATATCTTTCTATCATATATTTTTATTCTATTAATATTTCTTTTTCTTCGTTCCACTGTTGGCTATTCGGAATATATTGAAAGTCACTCGAAATTGCTTCAAGTATTCAATGTAGGGAAAACTCGGCTAACTTCGTGATATTAAGGAATATTCTTAATATTTTAAAAGAAAGCATAGCTATCCAATAATTATAGATTTCAACATAAAGAAGAAAACTATGTAATGTCCCGATACATGATTCTTCTAGTAATTTATCATTTAAAATTTTGAAATTTGTTTGAGAGTTCAAACTTATATACGTTCAAACCAACCATGTTCTTTTTGTGTAACTTCGTGATGCTATGGCTAATTTCGTGATAAAGAAGGTCTAATTTCGTGATAACATTTTTAAAATATTTTTAATAAATTAGAAGTCAATATTTACAAAGAATACTAACATATGAATTAGAATACTTTAAAAAAATACATTATATTAACAAAAAAGTTGTATAAACAAGCAAAATTGAAAAGATGCTACACAAATTAATATCTATTATATATAAATGGCACCAGCTAGTCCCTTTGGCTGCGGAATAGTTTAATCTAATAGTTTCACGGGCAAACATTTACATAAAACCGCATGTGAAACTCAATGGTACATTTTTACTTTGTTATCAAGAATTTAACCTTGTCACGAAGTTAGCCGAGTTTGCCCTACATTGTTTATGTCATATCCACATTTAATTTGCTTCCCAACAATAATCTTGACTTTCGATCAAACTCTATTTCGAATAATGTAAGATTTGTGGTACTCAGTTTTGAATTCAACCATTAAAGCACTTTATTCATTTGATTTCTTTTCTTTCTAGAGAATTTAGCATTGCTTTTACTATTATAAAATAATTTTCAAATCAACCATCACTTCGTGGGTAACACATTCTTTAAAATTAGGTTTCAATACGTCAAATATAGATTTTCCTTTAGTATCTATTTCTAATATTTTCTAATATTGCTTAATGGGATTTTCTAAATAATATCAGATGGTGGCTTGTGCAGTACAATATGCAGAATTTCATTCACAGCTGGCTGTATCATTTATTATACAATTATGTTCGGTTTTCCCTATTTATTAATAAGCAAGGAAAAGCTGCCAGAGGCACTCATTGTCATGTTTCGATGCTGCTGAAAACATATCAGATAAAATTGGACGTCTCGAATTCTGATCTTTGAGCATTTAAAAATAAGCTAAACTTTTATCTTTTCTATCAAGATATATTTTCGTCAAATGTTCTTCTTATCATGAAGGTTTCATGGCTTCATTTGAGAAAGTTTTCTGGTAAATAAGACACATGAGTAATGTATTGTCTATGGGTGACTGAATAAAACCATATTTTAAATATTCTACCTACTATTATAGTCAGCTTAGAACCAACCATAGTTAGAAGGAACAAAATAAAAAAAATATCGAGAGTGTAAAAATATAATAATAGTAAATATTAACGTACTTAACTTTTAAGATTGCACAAATAATATATCTTTAATAATTAAGTTCACGAAGGTTATTCTTAGATACCACATAGAAATTTTAGGCTTGTTGGCGCTTAGGGGGTGTGTCATTTGATTGTTCTAGGGTACTTATGGATTTTGAATCGACTCCTTCCTTATATACGCCACCATTCATTATCTAGCTGTCATTCATTATCTAGCTGTCATTCATTTATTTGTTCAATTGTAGTCCTCATTATTGGAAATTATTCTATGTTACTTTCAAAAATTCTGCGCAAGAATCCCCTTAATTCCCAGTTCATGAATGTTGTCCTATGTTTTCTACAATAATCAAGATTTTTAGGTTTACTCTTAGAAAAAATGAGGAGGGATTTGCCTATATTTTTATTTCTAACCTAAATTGATTTCTAATTACTAGAGAATTTTCTAGTATCACCTAAAAACTAAGTCTTCCCTAAGTTTACTCAAAATCTACCTCCTTTTTACTATTATCAACCTTATCTGCTACATTCAATTAAAAGGTGTAAGTTGTTGACCCAGGTGGTCTCCAGGTGGAACACTTCTTTGAATTTCTGCTGACGATGTTTGAGACATTACCCCGTCCCTTGGGTAAGAGGAATGTCATGACATGGTGTAATTCTCAGTCCATCCAACTATTAAAATTACTCAATACGAATTAAAATTTCAAACTAGAAACAAAACAAAAAACAACAAAATAAATTAAATCGAATGTAAAAATTTATTAGCATAAAAATTACTTCATACTTAGAAATTACTTGATACAAAGCAAACTTATCACAATGGCGTAAATCGAAAACGGAAATCAAGTTAAATAACACAAAAAATTGTGTCTAAAATTTCATCATATAACTGTTTTTCAAATGAATTTTCTGTCGGTATTTATACTGATTTTGATTGTACACCTACACGTTGCTTATGACTGGACTCGTTCCGTTGGTGCCTAGTGCTCAATGCCTCCTGAATTTGCCTTTGATCAAAAACGCTCCCTATATCTCTTCAGTGACCACCGGTGCGCAATATCGCTTCCGTTGGGAACCAATGCTTTAAATTGAGCTTAGGCTGCTTACACTGTATTTGGATGTAAAATAAATTTTGATTAATCTTCGAATAGTCTGAGTAAATCCGGGAGAAAATTCTTTTGCTATCGATTGAATAGCTGCAAAAAGCTTATGGCAATTTCAGCTTTTCATGAAATTCTAAATGCATGTACATAAAAAAATTCTAAAAAAATTTAAGTCACTATTGAAAAGTCGTAATTTAGCTTCAAATAATTTATCCCTCTAGAAAAATTATTATAATTAAATTAAAATAATCTCTTATTTTAGTAATCTACATAAATATATTTTAGGGACTGAACTAATTTTTTATTAAAATTATTTATTAATTTAATTTATTTTTTAATTTATATTTATATGCTGTAAAAACCAAACTATAAATAAAATTGTGAATCTATTTTTTTTAAGATTTCAAATACTTATATTACTTTTAACTTAAAAGTAGACAAAAATAATATTTATTATTTGAACTAAAATCTAATTAAAGAATATTTATTTTTAATATTTGAAAATTTTTATTTGATTAATTTATGTGTTAGTGAGTCTTATGCCTCCCAGCGATTACAATGGATCTTTGGAGTCACATGGAAAAATAAGGAAGTCGGGACCAAAGAAATTATCATGGGTACAACAAGAATCTTCAGAATTTTCAAAAAGACAATAGGAAGGACCAATTGTTGAAGTAGTGAATTTTGGACAGAAAAGGTTTCGCAATTACAGAGTTTACTTTTTCAACAATGTCATCGAGATTTTTGTCAAAAGAAAGAATGAGTTATCAGAGTCGTGGAGAACACTTATATTTGTTTTATATACTGAAATAAAAATATCAGCACTATTTTGTTATATATTTTGCATTTTATTAGAAAGGTAAATATTGCGCTGTTGTAGGAACACCAAAAATAAAAAAATCATAATTTTTTCTTGTTTGCAATAAATAACCGACAATTAAAACAAAAGTTTCTCAATTGATATACCAGCAATTTTAATTAAAAATAATTCCATGAAAAAGAAAATATTTCTGAAAAATCCATTTAAACAAACAAAATCCTTTTTTTCACAATTCGTTTTTAGTGAAGAGATCGCAATTATTGTAAATGATTAAAGTGGCCCCCCTCCGAATGGAATCAATATATGCTTTTGATTTTTCTTATTAAAATAGAAAATTTCAGAATTATTTTTCGATTGTCAAATCTATTGATTTGTTTCATTAATTAGATGGCTGAAAATTATTGGAGGAAAAAATTATATTTTATTCATTGTTTTGTCTGTAATTGCTTGACTTGTTTTAATGGCTCACGGTGACAAGATCATATGAGTTCTCTATTCTGAGGCCTTAAATCAGTAAAGTCATTTTCGGCCATCAACAGCATTAATTGAATGGGCCATAATATCATTTCGAATTTGATTGCAAAGGTTTCGATGTCTATTATAATGACTGAAAATAATTTGTTTCAATTCTCAAGGGAGATGGATGGATTTAGCAAATGATTTTTGTTTAAAAATTTTTCTTTTCAGAAATTCAATAAAAATATTTTAGAATAAGTTAAATAAATTATATCTTAATTAATCATTTCAGTTGGTTGATATGATATGTCAATTCCAAATTGAATCTGCTATTAGTAGTGAGCAGTGAACCGGCTGTCGTACCACATTTCTGTTGAGTACTCATACCGAAAAAGGGTGGTTGTAGTGAACTGCACCAGCGAAGAAGGAGCTTTGAGATCGGCGTGGCCCACCGTATAATAGTGAGACCGTTTTTGAGGACAGACAGGAATTGTGAATTTATATGCGATCAGTGATGCGGAACGCGATGGTTTGTGGTCAATTCGAAATTTAATAAATCACTGTACCAAATGAGCCGTTTAGATTAGTATACACCCGTTTGCAATGAACAAATGCATCTATAATGTAAAAAAAATCAATACGTGTATATTATATAAATATACAAACTTACACGTGTGTTGATTTTTAGCGTTGCAATGAACAAACGCATTTAATATAGAAAGTGAGAAAGTGGTAGAAATAATAAACTGACACACACAAACATAACACATAGTAAAAAATGCATGCAAAATATCGATATGTAGAATCGTTGTAATGAATAAAAAATTTTCAAATATAATTACATTATTAATACTTAGCAATATAAATTATTATTTTTATTATTATTTTTTTTTATTATTGTTATTTTTATTTTTATTATTATTATTTGCAAAATATGCATCTAAATTATGTTTAAAAATTATTTCATAAAAATTTTCATTTAAATTTGACTTCTCAAAAGCCGACTATTATTCCAAACATTTGGATAACTGATTTAAAATTAATACGTTAATTTACCTATTACTATTATTATTATTATTATTATTATTATTATTATTATTATTATTATTATTATTATTATTATTATTATTATTATTATTATTATTATTATTATTATTATTATTATTATTATTATTATGATTATTATTATTATTATTATTATTATTATTATTATTATTATTATTATTATTATTATTATTATTATTATTATTATTATTATTATTATTATTATTATTATTATTTCAAGAGACTGGTGGTTAAGTGATGAGTTCACTTTTTGAATTTTGATTTTGACGTTTGGTATGAGGTTGTATGGGCGACTTTTTTCAAAAATTAATTTTTAACAATAATTTTTAATACAGATCGAATCGGTATACTTTATTTGCTATAAATTTAAATTTTAATAAAAATCGGTTCATGGTATTTTCTCATCTACTGATATAAAATGCAGTAAACAAGCATTAAATAATAATTGGTATTAATTTTCAGACCATTTGGGGATTTATTTTATTGTACTTTGTGATTTCTTTAATTATTTTTTGTTGCACCCTTCAAATAACAATAGAATATAAGATATGCAAATGATATGAAATGTATAAAACAAGGGAAATATAATCCATAAATATAATACATAGAAACTATTAGTAGTAGTAGTAATAAAAGAAAAGTTGTCTCTATGGAAAATTATTTATTTAAATGGAGGGTTCCAAGTTGAACCGTTTATTCTAAAGAAAATAAAAACTTGTTATATTAATAAATTTTTAAAGTAGTAGTAGTAGATGTAGTTGTCGTAGTCGTAGTCGTGGTAGTGGTAGTGGTAGTGGTAGTAGTCATGGTTGTGGTTGTGGTAGTACATTTTAGCATTGGCTTTACTCAGTTGTATTAGTAGTCGATAGTACTGAATCCTCACACAGAGTAGTCGATGGGTAGTTAGGTTAGATCACCAGTACATGAAGTCAGTTTGTTACCAGAGACCACTAAGTATGACGACACAGTAACCATGGTCAGTATATTGAGTCATCAGTTCATGGGTCAGTTAGGAACTGGTTTGTATATGACGTAACGAGCACGCGAATGGCCAATTAGGAATTATGTGTGTATTACATAAAGGTCACGCTTGACGTCAGTTAGCAACAATATTTATATTATGTAATAGCAATGCGAATGGTAAGTTAGCAATATTGTGTGTATTATGTAATCGGTCATTTTTACTTAATTGAGCCCTCCTTCCCCTTTGTATCTGACGGGCTCACATCCTACTACTACTACTGTTTTTGTGATCTAAATATTGAAAGAATTCATTTACAATCTTTTGTTTGTGATTACATTGTGATTATTACATCATAATTAAAGGATTAACATGAATTTTTGTTAATTAATACCATTTATCATAGGATTAACACCAATGTTTGTTAATTATGAAAGGATTAATGACATAATTAAGGTTTAAAATTGATTTAAAACGTAAATTTATATTACGTCATAATTAAAAGATTATGTTTCTTATTTAGAATCTAAATTTTAGATGATTGGTGTTATTGAAGTTAGTTTCATTACATGTGTTATTTAAATCCTCAAAGTAAGAGGATTGACATCATGATTCAATTACATAATTCAATTAATAACAAATTATTTACTCTAATTAAACTATATTCTTTCTTTAACAATATCTTTAATACAAAAACAATACATTTTTATTCAAATTTCATTTCATTGACTTTAACCACACAACACAATGCTGTCAGCATGTTTTTGGTCATGGGATTTTGGTAACGGATTCGATTGTATTCAATTGGCATTCAATAGAATCCCATTGGATCAAATGCATATATTTTGTCTAGATTCACGTATATTGCAAGCCAATGTTGACCATTCACATTAGATGATTATGTATTTACAATTATTGCTTTGTTGACATCTAAATAAGTTATTTTCTCTAAAGGGAAAACACCAATAAATTCTGATCCTAATAATTTTCTTCTAATAATTTGTATCTGAATAGAACTAAATTAATAAAATTAAATAATTTAAATGATTACTTACTTCACATTTGATCAATTTTATTTCTATATTTGGTTTATATTTGATCAAACCAATACTGTACAAGTAGTAGTAATTTGAATTTCTTTTTCAAAAATTCCATATACAATTACAGAAACAGCTTTAGTAAGTGTAGATGGAAATTTAATATCTAATCGTAAATTTCATTTTGAGGTAACTGACTTTAATGAAGATCGAAATTGGGTGCCAATAGAAATGTAAAGAATGTATATTTGTTCTTAAATTCAGACATACTGATACCACAATTCATATTTTTATTAAGATATCTCATATTTCTAACAATTGATTGCATATAACATTGTACTCCAATCATCGTTCTCAAAATCTTGACTATATTTTTTACGATAATCACTTCCTTTACTTAATGTTATTGACTTGACATTAAAGTTTTCAAATAATAAAAATGATTCTGAAAACTATTCACTAAATTTTTTACTAGATTGAAATGCAACAAGAATAAAATTAGGTAAACGTCTATCTCCAAATATTTATAAAAAGAGGAAGAACCAATAGGTAATGAGAAATCAACAACTTCTTTGCTTCTTAAAGGATAAATTGCATTTTTTGTAGACAGACCAATTTGATGACCTGCTAAAACTGATGGTTCAACACGAACTCTTCTAACCATTAATTTTGCATCTAATATTACAATTTTCGGTTCAATTTTTGCACAAGTTAAACTAAGTGTTGGGTTTGTTCTTAATTTAATTTGAACACTAACACCTGGTAGTAAATATTTTGGTTGATCAAAGAAATTAAATTGAAGTGGGGAACATAAAGAATAGGATTTTGATTTTTCAATCCATGACTTTCTCGAAAGATCTTTGTTAGTATACCCCATTCCATCTAAAGACGTTCGCTTAGTATCTCCGTTATAATTTATAAGAGTTTCGATTAATGCGTTGTGTGCAAATCTATTATTTGATCCTTAAACTTTGATTGAATTAAAAATTAATTCAACATCTTTAAAAAGGGTTTGGAAGAAGAAATTATTTGGAATCACTTCTGATTCACCTAAATTCTCGCCTAAATTATTAACAACTTTCAATTGAATATATAACAAAGTATCAGTCAAATCTAAATATTCAGTTTGCGATCCATTTATGTAAAATTGAATCGAAGAAGAACCAGCATCTGTAATTGAATTCCTTGGGTATATATCTTCAAATGCTCCATGTTCAATTACTGCTTGAGGAGAAGGTCTATCGAAAAGACATAATTCTGATTTAGCGTTTATCATTTTTCAAAGATGGTACCATATTCTCTCATTCTTTTGTTTATATGTTTCTTCATAATTTTTCGTCGTTTAAGTGTTCCACCTTTTTGTTCATTTTCATTTTTAAATACATAGGATACTTTATTAATTAAATGTTGAATCACAGTAGGTAATGAATCTTTAATTTCAAAAATTGCATTTGATTTTAAAGCAGGCAAGATTTTTTCTTCCAATTTCACCACTGATTATTTTTTCCATTGAATTTATTAAAAAGAGAGTTTGAAGCTATATATCAGTAATATTACCGATTATATTACTGATTTATAATATTCAAACTCTCTTTTTAATAAATATTTATTATTATTATTATTATTATTATTATTATTATTATTATTATTATTATTATTATTATTATTATTATTATTATTATTATTATTATTATTTATTATGATATTTTTAGTACGATTTTAAGCAATTCGACACATATTTAACATTTCCGTCTTTAGATCTTTTGGATAGATTTCACATCTTCCCCTTTCCGCAGGTTTAGTGAATTGTTCAATAATATTTTCCTCAGAGTTTTTTTTAAACTTTTCATTCATTTAACAAATAAGCTTCTTCAAAAATTCGTTTCTGAACCTTAATTTATTCATTCTTAAGAATTCTAAGTATTTTGTAAGATAGAGAATATATGCATTGTAAGCAGCAGTATCAATTTGATGAGATCAGCACAAGCTTTGATTTATTTATTGTTTTAATGGTCATATAAATAATAATAATTTGATTGAAATTAAAATAATAATAAAATTTTCAATTTCTTTTCTTCTTTTTCTTATCATTTCCATTTCATAAAATAGTGTTTCCAAACTTGTAAAGATATTTTGAAAATAAAAAGGAAATATTCGATCATTTGTAAAAATGTAATAGCTTTAATTTATAAAGTTAATAATGATTGAAAATTTATAATGTTGAAAATTAAGGGATAAACAATAACTAATAATAATTTTCCTTGATGAATTTTAAATTGAAAAAAAACTTTTAATATGCTTGATTATTTGCTTATTTGTTTTCTAATATACGGCAGCTTTGATTTCGAGATAGTAGAAGAAAAATATTTTTTATTTATTTTTAAATTTGTTTAAAATAAAAGTTTATTATTCTAATTTCAGGTTTGAGAATAAAGTTATTAAGAAATACCTTTCCCTCAAATATATCTAAAGAAATTGCACGTTCCCAGATTAGTTTTAATAAGACCAGACATTTTTAGAAGTTTATTTTAATTAATTTAAATTATTAAATCTACATCTTCCGATTTGACTTCATTTTTTAATTCATTTTACAAAATTTTTGTCTCAATTTTTAATTTAGAACTGTAGTAAAGTAATTGATTAAATTAATCATTAATTAAAATTTCTTCTTTTTATGAAATTCATTGATATTTTGCCAAAGTTAATTAGAAAATTAAAACAAATTAAATCACGTTCTTTTTATTATTCTATTCTAAATATTATTTTATTATTTGCAAATAAGCAGTAATTGGTTATATTTTTAAGAATGAACGTTATATGCATAATTTTTTTTGGGTGGGGGTCGGTGAAATATGAAATTAGCAATTATTGATCTGACTCCAAAGCGTGCTTTGTTTAACAAAAATAACAAACTTCAGGTAATACACCTAATTCCGAATAGGAATATTATAGGAACACACAAACTTACCTGTGTGTAGAAATTTATTGTTCCGAAATTTAGCAACTTTATTATAGGTTTTGTGAAGGTGAGAGAAAAATAACTGAACACACCAACACAAAACACATAATGAAAAATGCTTGCAAAATTCTTATATAGGTTTTTGTTCCGAAATAAATAACTATTAACATATTGTTAACATATTGTTAAAATATAATTATTTTAAAATTATTAAAAAATGCAAGAAAATACTTTTAATTAAGATTCCGACAGCTCTACCTTGAGCTTTAGGCAAAAAGAAGAAAATACAATGTAAGTTTTATTCATTAAATTACAAAATATTAAAATATTTTATAGTATGTGTGAAGGCAGCATTTCAAATATTGAAGGTCCTTCGAGATCTTTTGATTTACAGAAAGAAAAAAGCCATCGAAAATGAGCTGCAGAAAGAAGATTATAAAAATTTAAAAAACTATTTCATTCATGTACGCCGATTATTTCCTAAATGTCTTAAAAAAATAAATGTGTTTGGTGATTACTTTATTTATTTATAAATATAAAAATATCTAACTTACATTTTAGCAAAATAATTCCATATTAATGCATTAAATATCATAAATTTCCTAAAAAACACCTGAAATTTAATTATTAATATATTTATAAATGATAAATTATAAATGCTGACTAATAGTAATATTTAAGAACTTGAATAATGATCTCATAATTAAATAAAATCAAAATTCAAGTCTTAAAATATACTTGAAATTAAAAAAATTACCTGAAAACCATTTTTAATAAATTGAATAAATGAAATTGAGTAACTTCATTTTCACGTAAATGGTGACTCACCTCAACTGGTGTGCACACCAACGTGAATTATAGAGGTTACTCAATTTCAGAATTGGGTGTATAAACTTTTATGGATTAATACAATTGACTACCAATTTACAGAAACACCATTAATTCAATATTATAACAATGTCTTAAGTATTTATTGTAGACATTTGAGAGAAATAGCATGTTTATAATACAAATTAGAATTTGCAACCTTTTGACTACTGCTGGCTTAAATGATCAGTAGATTTGATCAATTTACCTTTTTAGTTTTAACTTGAATTTGCTCGATAGCTTTAATTTATTTTAAATCGTTTCTTCGATAACTTCGTTAAATTTCTGTTTTCTTCTTTTCTTTACAACTTTTGTTTTTGATTCAGATTGTGCTTCCTTTTAAAGTCTGCAATCTAATGGCACTTATTGATATTGACTTTAGTTTAGATTCCTTCCTCCCATACATTCACTTCATTCATCTTTAGTTCTTCTATTATCTCTGAAAGCTGTCTAAATATATAATTTTTAGAAGACGCTATTTATTGGTTTCCCAGGTTTTTTATTTATACAAATTTAATTTCGATTTTGTTTTGGTTTTTCCTTTTTTACTCTGTACTAGTTAATAAACATTGTCGTATTTCATTGTTCTATTTTAATTGAATCTGTTATGTTTCTCTCATTTTCAATTTCTTTTTCTCACTTTTTGTTTATCAGAATTCTGGAACAACTCGTCCTTCATTTCATACATTTCCACATGATCATTTTATTCATTTAATAATTATTGGATTTTATTAATTACGTATCCTCAATAATAATAAATAAGCAATAAGTGCATAATTAAATAACGGATAAATAAAAAAGCTTCAATTATGTTTATTGATTTAAACAATTTTTGTGCGATGTATTTGTGTGTACATATTACTAGATATCTATTTAAAACAAACAATCTTGATAACTATTACAATACTTAGTTAAATTATTGAAACAACAAAATTAAAAATTCTGAGAATAAAAATAAGCCCTATGGAAAAGATGAGGCGCATCTAGGAATCCTTGATTGAATAAATAAACTTTACAGTAATTTATATAATATTTTTGCGACTTAAGTGTTAAAAAATTGAAATTGAAGATGTTATATTTTGATACGAATGTTAGAGTATTCTTTGGCTGACAGATTGTTCTTTCTTAGATATCCTAGTGTTGTTGGTTGAATACTTCCAACATTCAAGAACTCCTTGTGTAAATGTTCAGATTTTGACTTAGATGATAGGAATAAGTTGAATGAAGAATTTCAACATTGGAATAAACAGAACTCTAATCTTAGACCGAAATGACTCAAAAATACAGAAGTGCATATAAACTACATGAGAGGATCGTTTGTCGAAAGAGGGCGGCATAAGATCTCATCATAGAGAATAAAGCTCTTCGACTTAACATATGACAACAAAGTGTGGCTTTGAATAAAAAATAGTTTCTTAATAGCCGGATGTTTTCTACTACCGGCAAACAATAAATTAACAATAGCGTTACAGAAAACCTAATCGGTAAATTTCGGTAACACACTTTTTAAGAGAAATTAAAACAAAATTAAGTTGTAATTTAGCATTAAAACAATTCAATATATGCAATTATTATCAAAATAAATATTTGCTTTAATAAATTTAAAGTTAAGATTTATTATGACGTACCGCCGACACCATACAGAACATTTGATAGCGATAAGAAATAGTAAGCCAAATGAATAGTAAAACAAATGGGATATAAATGCAAAATAGACTCAAAAATGTTTAAAGTTAAGGGAATTTTTTAAAATATTTAAACGGAGTGGTCTGTGCTTGTGCCTTTATTTATGTATTATTTAGGTTTGTTTTGTTCATACTTATATATGATTTATATACACAAATTTATTTTATTTTTCAAAATTACTGGTATACGGTAATGGTTTATACCGACAGCGGGAACTATAGCATAGAGTATACATGGAAAAGTCACTGTTATCCAAAATAAAAGCAATAATACTGGGGGAAAATAGATATTTATTTACACATCCTTTATCGAAAGAGGATTTTTTAAGATTAAAAATGAAAGTTAAAGCGACCAAACAGAGAAACATGCAGGAAATTGAAGCAAAATAAAGAGGTTAGAGATTTTAGGAAACTTGTCTAGTCCAATAAATTTATCCAAATCGAGCAACCTTAATGATACTGGACTGATGTCTGAATTGTGTATATAATATCTATGTGCTTTCCAAAAATTTCGTTTACATTATACGTTGGAGATAGAAGGTAATAAAGAGGATTTATGTAATTTTTAGAAGCCAAAACCCTAGCACTTTTTATCAATGTCTGAACCCAAATAAGTCAACGGACTATTGTTTCATTAAAAGAGCTCACTGCGAAGCTGGTTTTTTAAATGTGTTCGGTTCCAATATAATTTTTTGCAATGAGTATTTTCGTCCCATGAAAACAGTTTGATATGGACTGGAAATCTTTAATACAATTTTATATTAGGTTGCTTTGGTCGCTCCAATTGCGGCCCTATTTATTGAAAGAGAATATTAAAACAGAAATTATAAATCATAAGTAACAAATCGGCATTGAAAAATCTAACAAAATAGTAAAATTAATTTTGAATTTCAAGAAAGTTTTACGAATTTTTAAACATAATTTGTGACAAATAAGAAACTGGAACGTATTAAAGTTTTCATTCAATGAATTGAAACAATTTATTTAAGGAAAATATTCAATTATCAACCAATGAGATCAAAATAAAATTCCGATATTTAAATAAAATTTACGTGGATCAAAAACATTTATTATTTTTACATTTGCTCCTTGAAAACAATGATGAAACTCGAATTTATATTTCTGGCAATTACGTTTCTGATTTTTGTTTCAGTGACCATAGGGGAAACAGCCGAGGAGAATCTCGAAAACTATTTCGACAATGAAGACTTTATCCGGTTTTTCAAGCTTCATAATGCAAAAAGAAGATTAAGAAATCGAATTACTTTTGCCAGTAATTTCGGTAAACGTTCTGAAGTAAGAGATTTTTTGTTTAAATTTCATAATTTTATTTTTTAATTTTTAGACCATCCGGAAATAGATATTGGCTTGTTTGGTGACTTACCAAAATTAATAAAATATTTTTTAATTTCAGTTTTTGATGAGAGAATTTTAAAAATCTATTTTATTAGTGAATATGAATTATAACCTCAGATATTTTTCAAGCTTCAGGAAAGAAACTCCCTTTAAACCCTTTCATGAAATATTATATGCTTTCGTTGTATGGAGGTTTGTAGAAATTGTGAAAAATTAGTTCATTACTCAACTGTATTATAAAACCTTAATACCCAATAATGGTTAGTTTAAAATAAATAAATAGTTTAAAAAAATATTATTTTAGTTTCACTAGCAAATAATATTTAAAAGAGAACGTAAAAATCCCAATGTCATTCTGTGTTTTAATCCAATGATTAAAACAAGAACGTAAGGTCATTGGGTACCAGTTATATAGAGAAAGAGATTTTAAGATATAATATTTAAAAGAGATACAATTGGAATACAGATATTTTATATAAAACACAAACTTATTAATAATGCCATTGTAAAAAGGTATTTAAAAAATGACAATACACTTTTTTTACTTATGAACGGATAAACGAGGAGGGAGGGGTGTAGCTAGAAATCACTAAAAAATATTGAAATTAAATTTGTTAGTTAAATATTATTACTGGTTTTTTTAATTAGAAATTTTCAGTGAATTTATTAAATTATTACTCAAATTAATAAATTAAAACATTTATGAAACAAATATAGAAATAATATTATATAAAAATATAAAAATTAAACAAAATTCTGTAATAAATAATTTTAATTTGAATTTTTGAATAACAATAAATTTTGGATTTTGTAGGATATTTTAATTAAATTAAATTTTTTATTTTTTATTTTCCATATTTTATTGGGATAGGAAATGAATGAAATAAGAACGGAATATAATAATTACCTAAATAATAAAATGAATTCAATTTTTACCTCTAGTTCAACTTGCTAATAAGCATTTCCAAAATATTCTGGTACATTTTAAGAATGTCAAAATTCGTTCATAACTGACTGTAGAAATTTCGTATTTTACTCTGACATTATTTAAGACTTTTTAGCTCTTGATCACATTTCCTTTATTTTTACAAAGGCTATTAGTGATTTTAATGTTGATCCTTGTTCTGTAGTGATGTTAATTAGGAGGAAATAGTGTGACATTTTGAAGTGATCAATCAAGCGTCCTTTAAAAGCGTGTCGGAAAAGTCTGGAATGAATATACAATGAAACCTCCCAACTATTGCTACCCCTTCACGTAGCTGAATTACGGAGGTGGTATTACTCTTAGCTTGTCAAAAAGATCTAGTTTTGATCTACTTATCGGTGCAGTTACACCACTTCTTAAGTTATACAAAATTGTATAATAATTCAATTCCAACTACAAATTCTACCAGTGATGTTTCCAGGAAGCTCTCAGTATTGCCAAAGAATCTGTATTAACACTGTAAATTTATTAATAAAAAAGTAATTTTTAGAAAGCCGCATCGAGCGAAACATTGGCTTGCTGTCGATTTTGAAATGCTGTTTACAGCCACATGGATCCAGTGACAGACATCAAGGACATTTATACTTTTCATAATTTCATCAGCTTTTCAATTATTGAAATCCAAAATAGATTGGAATACGTCGGAGAAGGGGCTTTCTGTATTTTGATTTCACGCTTAATCACATTTAATTACCTTAATCAAGTGGTTGCAACACCGAATAAGTATTCACGGGGAGAAAGTTCAACTTGAAATTGTTGTAAGTGTCGTGATTTGGGTGAGATTGTGCATTGTCAAGAAAGAGAACCACATGACTACCTGAATAGTGGTAGAAATTATTGTAGAAAACATTTTTATTAAAAATAACATCATTTACATTGACTACGCATCTTTCCATTGAACCTGTTAACCACTCATTGAAAAGCTATGAGGTTATTGAAACTTTCTTGTCTAACTTCCAATTTGCAGAGAGTGCAGAAACAGAACGTAGGCAGCTTGAGGTCTTTGATTTTCGAGAACTACTGGTTTCTCAAACTCACCAGCGACATTTAGTACGATTGTCAGGCCTTCCTTGTTTGATTTTCCACCTTTACGTGCTTCTCCAATAATTTTGAGGGTTATGTCTGGAAAGGTGCGATAAAAGAGCCCCGTGTCATCCATTTTATAATTGTCATTTGGAAAGTAGCCGTTAACCTATACACAACACATTGAATAGTGTAACGTACGCAATCGAATTAATATAAAACTACAATATTTTACCAAGTCATGTAGGCGCGAAGTCCAATCATTCTCAATGTCAGTTGCTCCCCACAGATCTTTTCCCGCAGTTATTATGTCTTTTTTAAACTTATGCTGTCAACCATTTGACACTTTTAACGCATTCAATTTCAGAGCAGTAGCGAACTGTAAAGCCTTTTCCTGGAGTAGTGGGTTAAACAAAGGAATATTTAAAGACCACACAACTTGAAACCACCTCTAAACACCATTATCAACAGTGGAATTTGATATACTGACATTTAAACGCTTTCAACAATCGCTCTTTTCATTATGAGTTGCCGCAAATACCTCCTGTCTATTAAGGATAAGATTGTAAATTTGTGTTCTGGTGATTTTGAACATTTTCAGTAAGGACATGCTGGCTGACTCCATTACCAAGCCCCTTGAAGAGATTGACTTTTTAAATAATTGTCAATTCATTGCAACTATTGCGGGCCGCTATTTTCGAAAGCGAAACGCATGGATACTGATGGTGATATATGGACACGTAAATTTAATACCAGAAGAAACCAATAATAACTGAGAAAGAGAAACTGTGTGTGATTGTCATTTTTTACCTCTTAGTATAACAAAACAAATGGATAGTGTGTGTTTTGGTCATTTTATGTGTCTGGTCATTTTATACTAGACGTCTGCATCCATAAATAAAGCATGAAATACTATGACAAGAACACTATTAAACAATTTTTTGAAAATGTTGAAAGTGTTACATGTCTAATGCGAAACACTTTCCGGAACAGTTTTCAGTGTTTTTCGGTTTTTATGTTTCTCTCTCTTTTATCTACTTAGGTCTTAAATGGCCTGCAAAACCTAAAATTGATGAACAGAAGGCTATAAATGGTTCTGAAACACCCAAAAGTAATGGAGTCATTATTTGGGTCATTCCATTCTCCCTCCTTTCATACAAATTACACAGTTCATTTCTCTTTTTCAGATCAACAGTTTGGTTTTCGAAATCCAATTGATTATAATTATAACAATCAATAAAACAACAGAATAGTATTTAATCAGTGAGATGTGCTTATCTTATCTTTTACCTAGGTTTTTTTTAATCTACCTTAATAAATGTAATTGTAAATCGTAAGTGATGTTGCAGTTTTTTGTCAGTGAAATACACGCTTTTGACCAATTTAACAATGTTTTTAAGTCAAAATCTAAATATGAATTAATGTAATTCTAAAGGAAAAAGCAGAATAAGGATGAACCCCAAATTTTTTAATTATAATGTTTGGTTTTATTGATATTATTAATGTAATACAAAATTTTCAACTTTTTGATTACCAACGTAAAATAATTTATGACACAAAAATTATTAATTTCATTTTTTAATGTTTTATTTAAAATTTAATAAATATTTTCTTATTAATAAATTTTTCAATATCTTTTCCGAAATAATATTCATTAATAATGAAAAATGTAATTATAAGTAAATTTTAAAAATAATAGTTACATATGAAAGTAACTTAATTAATTGATAATAAAGTTTTATTTATTAAAGATTCAAAAATGCTAAAATCCAATTATTAATTATTAATATTAAATGTAAAAAGTTTAAAGAATAAAACATAAATTTGTTTAATTAATATCACAATTAACAATCAAAATATGCAAAATTTTCAATCGGTAATATTTGTTAATATATGAAGAAAGAAAAATTTCTACTTTTCATTTATGGTTCCATAACAAGGTAATTTATTAATTTAACTTTTCGAATTAAATTTATTGCATCGAATCAGGAAAGCAAAATATTAAGTGATAGATATGTAAAAATATTTCTTTCGAAGAAAAGTGATATTTATCTCGTAAAATATCTATGAAAACATTTTTGCCGTTAGTATTCATCATGTTTTTCTTATTCATTTTAATTTGCTATTACCAATTTACCGTTCTTGATATCTAATTTGAATAAAAGTTGTTCATTATTTTATTATTAATTCATTACTTATTTGTTTCGAAATACAGACTTCAATAGCTAGAACGTGTGTCTATCTGTGTGGTGACATCCTCTAGGCAGTAAACGAATAAACATGGAAAACCATGGCCATTGGGATTCATTTAGTCTTTCAGGATCAAGACATTTTTAAGGCTTTAGGACTTTGATGTTTGGATTAGCTTGTTAGGTAGGCTTTTATCAATTAGGTTTAGGACATCCATAGTTGATTGATTAGGAGAGCTAAATATCATCTGTCTGATAATTGAGTAGGAAGATCAATACTTCTTTTTTTTGAAGTATTTGTCGGGTTATGGTATTATATTATATAGTATAAAGATATATAATACACAATAATAAAGGACAATCAGGACGGGCAGAATCCATACATAAATTCTTACATAAACCCGAAAGATAGATGACGATAGATGATTGTACAAATAAGCATAATAACCAGTTTGTATAGTGATAGTTAAGAACATAAATAGATAATAGTAGTGATATCTCATTCCTGTTTTAGGCGATGAATGTCGTATTATTGGCATCAGAGAGTTACAAGTATCTCAAGCACGTATTTGGTTTCTTTTCAACCCGAATTCCTCTGATAATATATTTCATTTTCAAACTATTAATTTTCCTTAAATATATATCCTCGAAATCAAAATCAGTCATTAAGGTTTATAAAAATAAATCTATATAAATTGAAGATAATTTTATATAAATTTCATGGAAAAGTTTAAATAAATTAATAATAATTAAACTAAGAAATACACAATCCTTTATATTATGCTCATAATTACAGGCTGTTATATTATGTTAATGAATCAAATTGGAGGTTTGTCATTACTATTTCATATATATATATATTATCAAAGTTAATTTCATTGAGAAATTTCTTGTTTTCTTGAGTATTTCTGTTCTATTACAATATTATAATACAAGTCATTAACTCTCATTAATCCGAAAAATAAGAAAGCGATTTTATTTCGGATTAGGAATTCATTCGTATAATGAAGGATTTTAAAATCTATATGATCGCCATGATTTTATTATTTATTTAAAATTCATCTAAAGTTTTTTGTAGAGTTTTCTTTTGAATGAATTTCGGTAAATTATCTTTGACTTCTTTTTAATTTTTTACTGTATCATTGGTTATTTTATGAGTAGAACTGCTTGAATGACTTGCTTTGGTGACAATTTCAATTGCATGGAATAAATTGATTGTTGTCATGTTGTAACTGTCATCGAATTGACCATCTTCAGCAATAAGTACAACATCTATAACAGTACTTCTTCTGTTTAAATCATATCCTCTTCAACCATTATTTGTTCAAGCTCATTCTTGTGTGTCTTAATGGCCTAAATGTACATAGAAACAATGCATGATGGCTAAATGGAGTGCATGATTATGACAAAGTTGATTTTAAACTCCTAATATTTTTTTATTACAGCTGCTCCGTCATTAGTTTACGAAATAACATCACTTTTAAAGCTATACCAAAGTCTGCCAACTTTTTTTATAACAAATTTTTAATAGTTTTCCTGCATTTCCTTGCTTAATTATTTCAGTTAAACCCAGAACATAGCATTCAACTCTATTTGATCCTACTCATTTTCTGTTTTTAATTTTTCAAATTTTTGACGAAGTTCGATACTTTTTCTCATATAAAAATCGATTATGCATTTAGAAATAGTTGTTGCACTTTTCGGCATTTTATAACCTTTTTTTGTAACCACGTATAGTTTGAGATTTGCTAATTGCTATGATTGACATTCATCAACAGCTGAAACTTTTTTTTACAAAGTTTGTATCATTATTTGTATCAGATTTTTGTTTCTTGCTAGAACATTACTTTCTTCATAATTTTCACTAGAGCCCGATTTTCATATTGTTATATTGTGTCGAAGCTGTAAATGGTTTATCATAGCAGTGGTTGAGCTTCTACCACATTGGGACTCACCAATTCTTTTTACGCCTTTAAAAAATTACATACCTCTGTCATGGTTAATTAAAATTATAACTTTTATTTAAAATGAAACTTTTTATTTTATTTAAACAACTACAGTAAACCTTCCTATAACACGTCACTCTTGTAACTCGTTTTCGCTACAACGCGGTTAAAAGAATGCGGAAACTTTTCTTGTAACGGGATTTTTTTTATATCGTAACAGGTATCACCAATTCACCAAACAAATTTAAGAGACGCTATCGTTTTCGATCGTTTGTGATGTACATTTTGTTTTTCAGTCATAGAACAAAACGGATCACAACAATTATTTTTATTTTACAGTGAACATCAGCGAATAAACAGTGAACACACTGATTCCTTATTTGAAACCGGTTTCTACATATTTCCTATAAAGATTATATCTCTTACAACGCGATTTCCTTCTACGCGGATCTTTTCTAGCGCGTTGTGAGAGGTTTACTGTACAGGTTTTTTCTTTTTCACACTCTCTAAAAAGTAAAAGACTTGTTTCTTTTTTGATGATGAACAAAAAATTCTTAATAAGAAGCGGGCATCGCAAATTTTTCCGAAGATTGTCAAACATTTTTTCCATCCAGAGATAAATCCCATTTTCAAACGAAGCAGGCATTGTAACATTCTGCTTTGGAATATTTGCAAATTAAGGTCCAAATTTTAAAATTAAGTAATCAATGGTCTAAAATTTTAAATTAAAGTTAAATAAGTAAATCAACAATAATTTTTAAAATAAGTTAATTAAAGTAATAATTTTTAAATTTATTAACAAAATGATTGAATAACCACCAACTTTTTGAGAAATATAATTTTTAATAGAAATTTTTATGAAATAATTTTTCAAAGTCAATTTTTAATGGCAATTTTATTGATAATAATAATAATAGTAATAATAATAGTGATAAAATTACAACCAAATACTAGACAACACATTAACTAAACATATAAAGAGAACAAGATATAAAATAAAGATTGAGGATTAATTCAATATTAATCTTTATTATCTGATAACATGGCATCGTCTATGGCTATTTGTTCATCATTTTCTAATTGCACATTGGATTCTTCATCATTTTCTATTTGAACACTTTCTCTAACATTTTCTAATTGCACATTTTCTTCATTATTTTCTTGGTGTTCAATTTATTTGTATTTTTCCCCACCAAAACCCTTTTATCATCTGCGTTGAATAATAACTATAAAACGAGACGAACAATGTTTATTAAAAATTATTATATCGCAGTCTAAATTACCGCAACGTAATTTATCGACGAGAACTATTACACAATAGATTCATCGTTCGACACTGTTAGGCAATAGTTATATTATTCCCCCGTGATCAGTATCATGTATCTCCTGGCCACATGACACTTTATTGTCCGGTGGTTTCTTTCTACGATTCCATTTCCAACGGGCCTGATAAGCGCATTGCACATTTAACATTCCATCTAAAACATAGTTCTCTGAGGAAATTAGATTGAAAACTTGCCCCATTGTCCATCAATAGTTCTGATACTGGGCCTCTCTCGGAATACTTACTCCAAATTTCTTACAATGTTAGGTGCGTCCTCCCGGTCTATTTTCCTCCAGGTTGCAAATCTGCTGGGCCCGCAGTTCACCATTGTCATAAATGTTGATTCCTTGTAGTGCGTGACCTCAACCGCCAGTCTCTTCCAGTTTTCTGTGACTTCCGGTGTACCACGCTTCCATTTAATCGGTGATGGGTCGATCGACCTACATTCTGTGCAGTTTCTCAAGACGTCTTTTATGCTGTCTCGATCGGTTTTCGGATTTTCCGATTGAAGGAAGTAGATTGATTTTACCAGGCCGAAATGGTGTTTGCGATGGCGGTCCTTTATTTGCTCTGTTGACAGTCCTACACATCCGAAATGATTCCCAAACTTCAGCCATTTTCGCTGTAACACGTGTAAGGACATTTGCTCGGTTCTCTGCTGACTTCATTAAACACAGAGAGATAGTTAAACTTCCGTCGGTGGTGAGTTCCCTGACGATCCACAAGCGTTTCGGAAATTCCATGGACCCGTATTCGTCTTTCATTATTCAGCACTATTTGTAACCAGTTTGCTACCGTG
>CAUHTR010002063.1:0-13856 GCA_959609185.1 Schmidtea polychroa
TTCTTTTTCTACCCACGTAAGTGGGTATACGACTAACACATGATTCTTCTGGTCTGACTGCAAACTCAACTAATTTTCTTTAATAAACTTTATTTATTAATTATAAATACAATATATGAATTACAAATTTAGACAATATAAAATCTGTATTCCGAAAAGCTGTCGCGATAACACTGAAGCAAAGATATCGGTTATACAAACCATCCTCATGTATTTCAAAGATGGCGAATGCAGGATCCTAATTAATCAGCAGCATCGCTCAATGGTGAAAGTAAAAAGATTATCCAGAATAGTAACGTTTGCCTAAATGACTACACTATTTTAATTAGTCCCTAGTAAACTGAAAACTGCAAATATTACACTATAACGTTTTGATCCTCTCCAAAAAAACTGTTACAATTGATTTAAACGATAAACTCGATAATCAATTTCTGTTTTGGTAATTCTAAAATCGACTTTGTGCAATTTGATAACAAGTATTTAAATTCAATGAAATAACAATTATAAAGCTAATTATCTTCTGTTTATTAAATTCGAACCAGTAAAAGTAATTCTAATTTCCACGAAAATTTCCTCGTTTAAATGTGTTTTCTAGATGGTTGACTGCCTGCTGTCATCTATTAAAATTGATACTCTCAATCTGTTAATATTTATTCTTTGCAAAATTGATCTCTCGTTTTTCTCTAATATTTGTACGACCTTCCTAAAATTATGATTTCTTTATGACCAATGCTTTGAATGGCAATGTACATTGATGTTCATGTATCTTGTTGGTTAAGGCGGTGTGGTCTATTCATCGAGATTCTCAAAATTTTGATCATAATTAATATTCAATTCCATATAATTATTATTTTGCTCGATTAGCTCCACATTGTAATCAGAATACTGATAGAATCAGAATAAATAGAATTTTTTTGTACATAGAAGCAATCCATGATGGCTAAATGGAGTGCATGATTATGACAAAGTTGATTTTAAACTCCTAATAATTTTTTATTACAAATCCCATTTTCAAACGAAGCAGTCATTGTAACTTTGCAAATTAAGGTCCAAATTTTAAAATTAAGTAATCAATGGTCTAAACGGCTGGGTTGTTGGCAGACTTTAAAAAGTGATGCTATATCGTAAACTAATGACGGAGCACCTGTAATAAAAATTATATTGGAATTTTAAATTATATTGGAATCTACACGGTCCATTTGTTCACGTCGAATGACGCTAAAAATCGTCATCTTCAATTTTTACTTGGTTCTGCTTCACGGCTTTTACTGATAAAACAGCACATCCACCAAATTGCACTCCTTCATTATTGATCCCTAGGCATTCTATTGCATCAAGTCCGAGAACAATGTCGACTGCTGCTACGACCATCTACACTCAACGACCATCTACAGACATGACGTCCTTGTTTCGCCTTTACCTCTCGCAAGCCTGCTGGATGCAATCGTTCGGGAGCATCCAGAATCAATTAATCCAACGCACCACTTTCCGTTCACCTTGAGCTGGACTATCACCTGGCGTTTCCCTGAGATCTTTTTGGGCATTGTTTGAATGAGTGTCCCGTGTTCCCACATGTCCAACATTCTTGCATAGGACATTTGTTTAAGTCTACTTTCCATTCTGATATTGTTAGGCAATGTCCTTGACGCGACCAGCCCGGCTGACTCGGAATGTTCTGATAACAGAGCACGAGTTTGACGAACTATTTCATTTCGAGAATTTTTGCTGAGACTCGCATCTATTGAGATACTGGTGATGGTAAACAAAGGCTCTCTTGAGCAGATACCAGCCAGTGTGGCCAATTGCTTTAGATCGGTGAGGAAGACTTCCACCGGCTCCCCGTTCCATGACATAGGCCTGAAAACCGTCCATTGAGAATGTGTCTAGCAGCACCCTTTCAATTGTATTGCAACAACGCTTATCTTTTGCCGTCAGATGATCGTAGACCAAGAAAGCAGGCCCCTCTAACAGCAACGGTAGCACGAGCAGCATATCTTCTATTTTCTGATGAGTAGCCACCAATTTGAATTTCTTCAACCATGTCGAGAATTCACCTATTACATCATAGGGCTTAATAAATTTTTGAAAATCCATCGCCGCGATAGCTTGTTGAATAATAACTATAAAACGAGACGCACATGTTTATTAAAAACAGACATTTACATCGCAGTCTAAATTACCGACGTAATTTATTGACGAGAACTATTACATACTAGTTTCATCGTTCGACACTTACGCAATAGTGTCACAGTATTTTTCTCCCACAGGCAAGTGTAGTTTTTTATTTTTTATTGTGAATTGATTATTTTTGGTTGTTATTTTAGTTTGTTGTATGGAAAAAATTTCTTTTGTTTTCTATAAGTTCATCATTTTCTAATTGCACATTGAATTCTACATTTTCAAATTGCACATTTTCCTCATAATTTTCAATTTCTTTGTTAGTTAATCTTATGCAACAATTGTTCCAACTTTTGATTACATAATTGTTACAACTTACATTTTTGTTTTTTTGATTACATAATTGTTCCAGGGGGCCACACTTTTTTTTCTATAAGATTGCCTTATAAGATTTTTTTTCAATACAAATAAATTTTTCTGAGAATTTCAATACAAAAAAGGGTTCTCGCTAAAAAGCCAAGAATCTTTCAGACTATAGTGAATGGGTCTCCTTGGTCCTGGGATTTTCAATACAAATTTCAATTACCATTAAAAAAGCAATGATATTTCTAATTAAGGTGGGTCTCCTTGGTACTGAGAATTTTAATACAAAAAGGATCTTCACTAAAAAAGCATGGTAAATTTTTGAAGATTAATTTTTTAAGTCGATTTTTAACGTAATTTTTTATAATAATAATAATAATAATAAATATTATAATTGTAATAATAATAATATTATTATTATTTCAACCAAATACTATAAAACACAAAAAAAATAACTAACACATAAAAAGAACAAAAGTAAAGATAAAAATGTTTTATTTAATAAAATCAATCTTCACCAGAAAAAATGACATCATCAATGTCAACTTTACATCTTCTCCATCAATTTCTCCATCATCTTCTCCATAATTTAATTGGTTTAATCTTAGCCCATATGTAAAACTACGATTTTTCACCACCCAAACTCTTTTGTCAACTGCATTTGTAAGTACTATTTTAGCATTTTTTATTGTATAAATTTGGTGATTTTTGCTTGTTATTTTTGTTTGCGGTATTGCAAAAATTTGTTTAGTGTTATAACATTCCAGGTATGACTGATGTTTTATGTCACTACCTTTCAATGTTACACCTAACAAGCTATAACATTTAGGTCTAAAAAATCCATTCCTTATATTTAAGACAGTGGTTTCAACCTTTTTGTATCGACGCTCCCCTTTTTTAAAAAAAATTTAATGCGATATTTGAGCTTGTTTTCCTGCACTAAGATCGATGCTTCGTTTTTAGAACAGCTACTGTAGAAAAGCCAGTTTCACACAAATAACATGTTACAAATGGCAATAAAATTTCTAAAGCTTTATTTGTCAAAGTGGGAAAATCGTCCTTTACTCTTCAAATATTCATACATAGTAAACACAATGGATGCTCTTTTCCATTAAAAATCTTATATGTAAATCCAAATGATAAGTATACTGGGTCATATTTTCTATATTTAAGTTTACTAATTTGTGAAGATATGCTTACGAAATTTTCTTCTTCTTTACTTTAGCTCTTTGCTTCTGCTTCAGCTTCATTTGATTTTCTTTTAAAGCTAGTTACGTATTTATCCATCTAAAAGGAGTATTATTTTAAATCAAGCCTTTTATATTAATTTAAAATACAATACAATTAAATCAATATTACCTTTTAAATAAAATATCAGTCTTAATTTGGATAATTTATAAATGTAGAATTAAAAACTAATTTTTTAACAAATTTTATTAATGAATATAAACAATAAAAAAATATCTTGTGCCATTTTTACTTNAAGAGCAGCCGTATAGCGAGGTATGAGTGTATTGTAATGATAGCTATTTATTATTAAATTTATTATTTTACGCTAAATATTTCAATTTCGAAAACAATTATCATAAAAGATAATATTAGTTATTGCTCTTTTTAATAAAAATAAGATAAATATTCAAATAGATGACTTTTATAAAATACAATTAAAATTAAATACTTTACACTAAATTTAAAAATATTAATTTTATAAGTAAATGTAAATAAGAAATTGATTTATTAACAGTTATAGACTTTTTAAACTTATTGATGGAATTAGGTAATAGAAATAAAAAGTAACTGTTTTTAAAAAGTATTTTAATATTGTAATAGTAGCTATTTATTATTAAATTTACTATTTTACACTAAATATTTCAATTTAGGAAACAATCATCAAATCAAAATAAGTTAATACTTAAATATGTCTTATAAAATACAATCAAAATTAAATTCTTCACTAAATTTTAAGTAAATTTTTAATTAATTAAAATTAAATTATATACTAACTTTTCAAATAAAAATTTGGTAAAATGTAGTAAAATACCATTCACAGCTTGTTATGCAATAAAATAGTCACGGCTTGTTATGCAATAAAAAAGTTTAAAATAAAATAATTTAAATTATATATCCTCCTCATTTATATCCCACCGATTTTTGATTAATTAATCACTTATATTACCCGGATTTTTGATTAATTAATCACTTATATCCCCCGATATTCCACTAATTATTATCACTTAAATCCTCCCCACATTAATTTCTTTTAAAATTGTACTAAATATTTTTATTAAATTTATGAATTTTATGAAATAATTTTAAATAAATTCAATTAATATATCTCCATCTTATCTATGACACTTCTCAGTATTACTCAGTATTGACTTTGAAAATTATTTCATTAAAATTTTCATTAAAAAATTTTAATTCTCAAACACCGACTATCATTCCAACTTTTTGTTAATAAATTTTGGACCATTGATTACTTTAATTAAAAATTTGGACCATAAATTTACTTTATTGAAAAATTTGGACTATAATTAACTTATTTGAACCCATCTACTTTAATTCAAAAATTTACCATGCTTTTTTAGTGAAGATCCTTTTTGTATTAAAATTCTCAGGATCAAGGAGACCCACCTTAATTAGAAATATCATTGCTTTTTTAACGGTAATTGAAATTTGTATTTGTTTGTTTTCTGCTTTTTTGCAGTTTTTGTTAGTTATTTGTTTGTTTGTTTTCGTGTTTTCTGTTGTGTTGTTTAAATCTGTAATAACAAAAAAAGAACAAATTAGAATTTATCCGGTCGGTACACAACATGCATACTCTGCGGTAACAGTTTTTAAAAAGAAATATAATAAACATCAAATAAAAATACGGGCAAGAAGTATTACACAAAACCTACTCAGAAATAACCTAAATACATATCACAACAATAAACAAATTCGAATAAAGGCGATAAGTAAAAGTAAGAAAGGATATTAAAGAAAATTTCCATAAAATACCGATGAAACATAAATTAAAGAAAAATTGAGCAAAGATTTGAATAAAAACCCAGAACAATCTATCAAAATGGCAAAACTCATCATGGCCGCTCAAAGACCAAATAAAATTTACCAAATAAATATTTAGGTTTTAAAATAACAAAAATCATAAAAGGAATCAATAAAAAAGCAATTAAAATAAGAATTAGATTAAAATAGCATGAAATGTTCATTAACTGTAATACATATTTAGTTATTGTATTTATAGAATAAAAAAAAGTTTTATTTTTTAATTTTATTTTTATTAGTTGATATTTTAAAGATAGCTGGTGTTTAAATACTTTTTTTAATAAAATTGACACATGATTTTTGTCATCACTATAAAAATAATAATAATGAAGGTTTTGGGTCGTTGTGTCTACAGGACATATGTAGTAAATATTATTATAATATATTTTTTATAATAATTTTCCTTCACGAAATGACATTTTTCATGTTTTTTTGAGGAACAGTATTTAGATGTGTTAAAAGTTGTGTTAATACTTGTGTTAATACTTATGTTAATACTTAATATTTGATGAGTACCTCGTAAATTCGTTTGAAATTCGTTTTGAAACATATCTTCTGCCATTGATCTGTCCAGGAATCAAACGATATGTTATCTTTCACAATTCTTTCATCTGAGGAATCTAACGATATGTTATTTTCCATCGCTTTCACTGATAGCACCGCTTCCAACATTGATCAGTCCCATGAATCCAAGGACAATTTATCTTTAATCTTCGTTACTGTTTCACAAATATTATTGCTTATCTTCATATTTAGAGGTTAATATCTGATTATCTATGTGATTACTTTAAAAATCATAATTTGTAAGGTTTTGGGTCGTTGTACATACAGAACATATGTAATAAATATTATTGTAATTAGGGTTTCTGAAAACTCGGGTTTTTAAGACTCGACGAGTCAGAGTCCATTGTCTTTAACAAAAAATATTACAAGAATCTGATAAAATAATATTATATGTGTAAGACTAAACGTTTTTCAAATTGTTTAATATTACGCTATTCCTACATCCCCACCAGATTCATCTGAATTCATCTTTTAAAAGCTCCAGCCTTCGTATTAACAACTCTGAATTTGCCTTTGTATGTATTTTTCTGTCCCTTGATAATATGCTGTTAACCAAACACACAACTGATTTACTATCGGATTTAATTTTGATGTACTTTAAGTTCCATTTAATACATAAATTAATACCCTTCACAATCGCTTCTAATTCCACCAAATTAATCATCAGGTTTTCGCAACCATCACGCATCTTCAACCACTTAACCTTCCATTTCAAATACAATTCCAATGGGATCGAAGTTGCATCGCACCAAATTATGCCTTTGTGATTGCTGGGAACACTCCAAATACCTGACGATGGATATCTTTCATTCACTTTTTCTAATAACAATTTTACTTTGTCAACGATGTGATTTTCTATTGAATCATCCCAATTTCCACTGGATAGCCTCCTTGATATATGAGCAAGCTGGCCGCAACCACCCAGCCACATTACGAATACAGCTCTCTTCTTGAAAGCCCTTTATTAATTTCATTTATCCGAATATTGTTCGATCTTTTCCAATGTAGTTTGTTATTCTTTCGAAATACATCAATACCTAATACTCTTACACTGAGAGTATCCTTGACCTTTTCTTCTTCTTTACATATAAAACCAAATTTACGCATTTCTGCACTTACTTTACTTGCTTTAACGTTGGATTCATCTACGAATATATATATATATATATAATATATATATATAGATATATATATATATATATAATATATATATATATATATATATATATATATATATATATATATATATATATGAATATATATATATATATATATATATATATATATATAATATATATATATATATATATATATATATATATAATATATATATATATATATATATATATATATATATATATATATATATATATATATATATATATATATATATATATGTATGAACTTGTGCTATTCTTGATTAATTCATTGTTGTTCAATACTTTATTCACAATCCGTCATTATCGTTGGCGCGATTAACCATACAAGATTGATATCGCCACATGCTTTTATCCACATGTATTTGCATATATTCATCAAATAAATCTAACATTGCAAATTCTTTACTTAAACATCTCCATGATCGTAAGTTTTCAGAACAAATATCTGCATTCCCCCTATACACATCAATATATTTATTGATACTTCTAAAGTCAAATACTGGACGCACTTTCGCTTTATTTAACTGAATTATACCATAAATAGGTACTGATCCGATTGGTTTGCCCATTGTTTTCTCGTCGTAATCAACTAGATAGCTGTTAGAAGATCCAAGAATTCAAGATACGCATCGTCTCCTGATCCTTACTACAATTATCATAAAAGTTTGAATTTCTATTAGGTAGAAATTTTGGCGGCTCTGACTTCCAATCCCATTTGACAATCCATTTCTCGTTTTTAAATCTCACAGAGAAATTTTCCTTCAATATTTCTGACATACTACTACTAGAGCACTCTACGTGACAAGGTGCTTCTTTGCAACCGAATATGGCTTCTTTATTCAAACGAACTCCACCAAACCTATTAATAGCATTCACTCCTAAAATTACATCATAATTGGATACTAGTTTCGGGTATATTAAACAATCAATATTAAATAACTTATCTCCAACCCATATATCAACATCACATGAACCATCAAGCATCGCTACCGCAGTCATAGATTTTCGTGGATTTCCTTTTACTATAGTGGTAGGGCTGCTCGAATCAACTAAACATGCTTTTACATCACCATTTACTTTTAAGAGTCTCACATATTCAGAATTCTTGGGGCCACACCCGATTCCACATTGTGTGTAGCCTCTTGATCTTTTCCCGACTTGCAAAACCTTAAAATATGTCCCATAATACCGCATTTTGCACATCTGATGTTTCGTCTTTCTGGACAGTATCTTGCCACACGATTAGCACTATTGCATATATAGCATTTTCGATTGGCTTGTCTTCCACTATTTGATCTTGGTACTACTACTGCAACCGTTTCATTCTCATAAATTTGATGACTTGCGATTTTCTTTGCTTGAGCGACTAACTCATTCATTGCTGGCGCTGTTGACATCTTTAGTTGATTTCACAAATGACTTGGTAAGCTGTTTACAAAAAATCCGGTTAGTAGATCACCTGAAAGTAGTGAGAAGTGAGGAGTATAAACCAAGCTAAATATACAGTATTATGTAATATTTGTATGGATGTCCTAGGGGGGGTGGTATGTGATTACATAATTTTGGAAAATTACGTAATCATATATAAAATGACGTAATTATACTTTTGATTACACAATAAGTTATTTTTTAAATTTACGTCATAATTGACCCCCCTTATGTAATAATTGACCTTTGACCTCTTATATAATAATTATACTTCATTAAAGTATAAACCAAGCCAAATATCCCTGGAAAAAATTCAATACATTTTGATAGAGTAATAAGAAGTGAGGAGTATAAACCAAGCCAAATATACAGTATTACGTAATATTTGTATGGGTACCCTAGGGGGGCGGTATGGTATTACATAATTCTGTATAATTTTATTATAGATATATATTTATTGAATTATAAACATATATAAGAAAAAGTCATACATACATTTTTGAACCCGAGTACTATAATGATGACAATGAATGTGATAAACACTCGGTTATAATTCACGCACAGATAATAATAATAATAATAATAATAATAATAATAATAATAATAATAATAATAATAATAATAATAATAATAATAAAAACTTTGACTATTTCACAATAAAATATCAACGTAAAATGTAAATGATACAAATAAGAACTAAAACAATAATTATGTTAAATAAATTTTATTTCAATACAAAATTTATTCAAGAACATATTGATGTTCCCTTTCATATGGAAAGTGTGGTTTACCATAATCATCATTTGGGAAATATGGTTGAACGTATTGATCATTTTCTTCGTCTGGATCACTAACTTCAGCATTGTTACTATGACCCATAACCGTGTTAACTATTTTATAATGACCATATGCTACACTTTCATTTTTATTTACCCAATGCCTCTTATCATCATTATTAGTTAGGGCTAATTTTATATTTTTTATTGTAAATAACTGATGATTTTTACTTACTATTCGAGATTGTGGTCCTGAAATCATCGAATTATTATGATAACAATCAAGGTACGATTGATGTTTTAAGTCGGTACCCTTCAATGTTATTCCCTTAGCCTTGTTGCTCTCTTTATCACCCAAAAGGCTATAGCATTTAGGCCTTAAAAACACCCATTCCTTATATCTACCCCCTTTATTTTCATTTTTGAATTTACCAATGACGGAATCAAGAGCTCTTGAATATAATTCATGAGATGAATCATAATTCGATGTATCCAGCATGTTATTTCTTACATAGCTGGTAAAAGCACATCTAATTTGCATCCTTTAACCTCTAAAAAGAAGGAATCAGTGTCACCTGCAATAATATTGATTTCACAGCTAAAATCATCTCGATATTTTTGTAAATCAATATATTGCAACTGATACATACGTAATTTGGATAGATCCAGTACAGATTGACCAATGTAACTAGGTCTATCCAAACACACTGAATCCTTATTTAATAGAACGGCTATTAAGTCATGATCTATTTTATAAGTCTTTTTAAATGTGGGTTTAGAGGAATAAGTAATCAGTTTAGAAGCTGAGTTACACAATCTCAAGTTCAATCGTTTCTTCAAATTTTCGACTGTCTTTCCATATAAACTATTGTTAAGAAGCTTAAAATAGTTTTTATCAACTGTATTTGTTGACACAGCTCGAAGTTGGATGTTTGTGTCAATGTAATTTTTGAATATAGTAGACTGATGAAATTTGATAGCCCTGTGAATTTGAGTAACTTTTACTCCAAGAGAAAGATAAAGTTGTAGAAGTTTCCAATGAAGAACATAGTTCTTCTTGGGTAAATGTGTAAGCATCAACTTCTCCACTTTAGATCCTGGAGCACACATATTTTCAGCTGCAACCGGAAAATCATTAAGTTTATCGTGAATAGATGTTGGAATATCTAGATCCACTTCCATAGTATACCCATATGAAAGTGAATCTAGATCAATAGATTCACAGTCTTTTAATAAATTAATTAATTCAGGCTCATCCGTCACCCAAGAAAATTCACCCCTAGGTAGTTTTTGGCTAAGAGCCCAGCCGTACAAATTATTAATATCGATATATAGAAGTTCAGTATTTTCATTTGTATTAACATAATGTTTGTTTACAAATGTCAACCCCCCTCTTATACCACCCTCAAAGAAATTAAACATCTCCATGTCTTGAATCAACTCTAAAGTCATCAGAGCTGAATTCCAAGACATACCGGGAATGCCCAAGAAGTTTAAAGGTTCAAGACGATTATGAGCTAAAGATTTATTTCGAAACTGCTGGAAAAAGTCAGCTAAAAGAAAGACATCTAGTTTTAGATAGACCATCATATAATCACAAAGGTTATTACAGTTGGTTTCCATCCATATAATTTCAGCCATAGAATATTCGTCTTCAGTAACACCATCCCAAATTGGCGGTAATTGGGGAGTTGACCGAAGCACTTCAAGACTAGTGGCAAAATTATATGGGAAAATTCCTTTATTATTAACAATGGTTCCCTTAAATTCTGATCGTGTTATCGGTAAATTAGTAAGAGTTTTAACAGCATCATTTAACGAACTATTAATAAATTGGCAGGAATCGATAAATTTAATATTTAAACCACCTATTCGCGCAGATAATGTTAAGAACTTTTCAGTTGTCGTTGGAATGCATGAAATATTCCAAGATTTAAAGCTACTCAATCCGTATTTGAGGATATGATGAAGATCATACCCTCGCAAGTTATGGAAAACAATTGGAAATTCATATCTTATTTGACGAGAATTATTACAAGTTGAACAAGCTGCTCCCAAATATTTACCAGTAAAGTGATCATGATCTTTAGTCGGGTTTACTAAAGGTTTCTTGCAAAGATAACACATAACTGCGGAAGAAAAAGAAATAAGGTCAGCATCTGTAAAAATAATTTTCTTTTTCGAATTTTTATAAAAATAAGGTAAAACTGTTTTCATACCAATTTTTTCAATCTCTTTAAGGAAGCTAACAATACAATCTAACCCTAAAAAACTTTTATATAATTTAGTCCCTGTGAAATTATTTATTAGCAAAAGACCTGCAGAAATCAGCAAGTGCCTTTGAAAGTATCTATTATCAGTAGGTAAGATAGCCTCAAAGTCAGCGTAAACCACAAAAGGGGGAGTAACTGTTTTAGACCAATCATTAAAATATAAATTCTTATTTAATGGTAAAGTATATAAAGTTGTTCCTAATTGATTTTTCTCACATAAACCTTTATGTTTATCTAAAGAATCAATTGTACGGAAGCCATTTAAACAGCAATTACACCACAGACTTTGAATTCGAGTACTAGTAACAGTAGAATTACGACAATTTAAAAGTTTATCAAGATTAGTGACTCCTATATAATGAAAAGAATCACTGCTTTCCAACAAAATTAAATTAATCGGTCTTCCGCCTACAACTTTCGATCTATGTATGATGTCAACATAAGGATGTTTTAATACTTCAGAATTATTTAAAATATCCACTAAAGCATCCTCATCGTATGCAAGAACATTAATCGAAAGCCCTGGATTTTTATCTTCAAATTTAGGTATATTACAGAGACGCATCGGTTAAGTCAGAAGGATCAAAGACTAGATCAGACAGATTATAATTACTAATTCGATTTCTATGATTGCTATCAACGTCATCGTATTTCAAAATAGCCAAAATGCTATAGATGAAACACAAATCATCCGTATTGTTAATATTTATTACGCAATGTTTATTTAATAATGATTTAGGAGTTGGAAGAGAACCCCTCCCACTCAATCTACTTATTTGAGAAAATTTTGTAATAACAAAATGTATTTCTTTAATTTTATTAATAATCCAATTACTTCCCTTTTCATTAATTAAAGTAATTTTCTCATTGAGAATAGCAATACCTTCATCTAAAAAGGTATCACTCATGGGTCTTGCAGAATTTGAAATGACGAAAGATTGAAATTCTCCATCTTTTTCAAATTTCACTTCTATACAAAATTGAATCTTTACAGAACCCATTTCTCTGGTAACGTTATTAAATTTATTAATTAAGGGCGTGGGTACGGTTAAAGAATTTAAATTTAAATTTTCAACCATCATTTTAACTATGGCATGTGATTTACGTAAATCATAATTTACAACCGGTTCTAATGATCCACCATATTGTATCGTACTATCATTAATTATTTCGGCATCAGAGTCAGAAAGAGTTATTATATCAACTCCATTTTGAGAGTCAGATAGAAAATCTATATCCACATCATTTTCAAAATCAGGAAGTTACCATATTATTTAAAACTACATCATCGTCTTCAGAATCCGAGAGAATAATAATTTGATCATTATTATTTAAATTTTTAATTTTAGATGGACGAGGGTTACTTATAGGCAAATCAGATTTCCTTTTATTAATTGAAAAATTAATTGGTAATTTAAAAATTTGTTTTTCTTTAAAAGATTAAATCGATTTAAATGATCTTTATGTTGATCATAAAAGTTAGAATAATTTAATTTTTCAGTGGAATTACAAATGGGGCAAACAAAATAAATAACACGGTTATGGGGTTGGCCATAGTATTTTTCCATAGTTTTTATGACAATCTTTGTCATGAAAGGAAGAATTACAAAACTTTGGATATAAGATACCTAAGTTTCAAAAGAAATTATCAAAGGATTGCATTATAAATAAAAATGAATATATGAAAATGAATATATGAACATCACAAATTGATTATTAGAAATAAATATTTAAAAAATCAAAAATACTATACATACACATAAAATCTTTCATCCAATAAAATTAAAATGATTTGTTAAAAAGAATCTAATTGGTCAACTCGATTTTTAAAATTAATATATATACTGAGTGCATGAAATTATTATATTTAATGATGCAACAATATAAAAGTAATTTTATTATCATTATCTAGTATTGCTTAATCATTATTCTAGAAAGTTCAGTGAAAAGATGGAGAAACAAGTAAATTCAGATATAATAAAGTTAATTCTACAGGAAAATTCAACATCGGCAGTTAATCTTATTAGAAAATCTCCTGTTCAGTTCCTACAATATTCTATGGAATATTTAAAATACCCAATAACTTATTCATTTAAAGTAAATATATTTATATCATTAATCAAATT
>CAUHTR010002064.1:0-65397 GCA_959609185.1 Schmidtea polychroa
TAGACCACTCATTAAAGATAAAGGAGGAAAAATGCTCAATTGCTCAGAAAGAGGTCAATTTTCTTGGATTCAACATATCGTTTTCGGGAATAAGACCAAATCCTGCAAAAGTTCAAGCACTAATCACGTATATTAAACCGAACAATGCTAAGGGTCTTAGACGGTTCATTGGAGCAGTCACGTTCTACCAATGGATGATACCAAACTTATCAGAAACAATGGCACCATTGCACGACATGGTGTCAAGAAGTTCAAAAAATAAATCTAGTCTGACATGGACAGAGACAGAGTCGAGGGCATTTGAAGACTCCAAACAGAAACTAATAAATATAACCAAAGTCATTTCCCCAGACTTCGACAGAAAGTTCATTCTGTGTACTGATGCGTCAAACATAGGAGTCGGTGCCAGTCTTAACCATGAACGGTGCGATGGAAGCCTTCAACCAATATCATTTTCCTCAAGGAAACTCAGCTCAACAGAACAAAAATATTCAACATTTGACAGAGAGCTGCTTGCAGTTTACCTGTCCGTTAAAAACTTTAAGCACTACCTGGAATCAAACGAATTCTGTCTAAAAACTGATCATAAGCCGCTCATTCACATGAGTTCGATGAAAAACCCTTCAAATCGCCAATGGCGATGGATCAACTACATTTACCAGTTTAACTTCAACATTCATCACATAAGAGGTCAAGACAATCAAGTTGCTGACTTTCTATCGCGACAAATGGAGACAGAACCTCAAGAAGCCATAGTTAATAATATCAAGCTAACAGAATTAATTATCCAACAAAAAGACGAATCCTTTATTAAATCACTGAAATCAACGACCTTGAAGCTACAGGAAACTGAAAATGGCGTTCTTGTTGATGTCAACAACAACATCGTCAGGATAATTCTACCCGAAGTCTTTAGACGGCTAGAATTCAACCGTCTACATAACATGTGCCACCCTGGGGCAAATGCGACGATCAAAATGATTAAACAGAAATATGTTTGGCCAAAAATGAGAAGTCAGATACGTAAATGGTGTAAAGAATGCGAGTCATGCCAAAAGAACAAGATAAATAGACATACTAAATCAAAACTAGGACAACTACCAGACAGAGGTAAATTTAAAATAATTCATATTGACATAGTAGGTCCATTGCCCTCAGTCAACAACAAAAGGTTTCTTTTGACAATCATTGACAGATTCTCCTCATGGCCGGAAGCCTTTGCAATAAATGAAATAAACAGCTCAAGCATAGTTAATATACTCGAAAAAGAATGGATTCCTCGATATGGAGCGCCAGAAATTGTCATTACTGACAATGGCAGACAATTTGTCTCATCAACTTTCAAGGAGCTGTGCTCAAAATATGCCATCGAACATCGACATACAACTGCATACCATCCTCAATGTAATGGCAAAATCGAAAGATGGCACAGAACATTAAAAGCAGCTCTTCGAACACATTCCGACAATGCCAACAGAAGTTGGGCTAACGACATACCGGTAGTTATGCTTGGCTTAAGAAACGTCACATCAGAAGAAACCGGTCTATCACCAATGCAAGCGGTTTTTGGAACCGATTCCAGAATGCCAGGTGACATCGTACTAAAAAAATTGAAGAAACGCAAATGCAACGAAAGGTCATACTTTCCGAAAGAATTAAAAACATGCAGTCACGTATGGATGGTCAAAGAATCAAGGTCCTCCCTTCAACCAACATATGAAGGACCCTTCAAGGTCATTAGTCGCAGTGAAGATTTCAAAACATATCAAATTGAACAAAATTCAAAGATAGTCAGAGTCTCAGTTGACAGACTGAAAGCCGCATTTTCAAGCTAAGATACTCCATAATCTACGTTGGGGGTTTATGTAGCCATCCAAATATTAAATATAAACTGTTTAATATTAGGATAGTTTGTTTAAATATTCAAACATTATTATTAAAATATATTTTGAAATGTCAGCGTGTTCTTCTCCCAACACAACCAATTCACAAAAACATCACATTCAACCACAAAAATTCAATCAAAATATTCGACAAAGACACAATACTGGCTCCACTATACAAAAAACGTTACAGCGAATGCTTTAAATAAAAACACAAACATACACAAACAAACACACGCACAAACAGCGTTAATTGTACAGTTTTTATTTTTCTTGTAAATACAAAACAAAATGTAAATTTTTAATTTTATTGAAGTTGTAGATACAAAGAAACAGAAACAAAATACACAAAAACATATAAAACATACGAAAAAAAAAGGTTATTGAATGTAATTTTTTTTACGTTACTTCTTATTGATTCATGTTAACCTCCGGTTTTAAAGGGGGAAGTTATGTAATGTACAGTTATTTTTGTTAATATTTTAGTATTCACAATTAGGAATTGTGTATACTAAGATATAAAATACAACCATCTGGGAAATCCAGATTTTTAATAAAAAACTATATAGCGATAGTTTACTATAGTAAATTATTGCTGTAGTAAATTACAAAAATTAAAAATTAAAAAAATCAAAGAAAAAATCAATGTCGAGTTGGAAATAGAAGATTAAATATTGAGAATTAACAAATCTTATTTGAATTTTACTGAAAAACAGATTGAGCGTATTGTGAAGAAAGGAGAAAAAAGTTTTCGGAAAACGCGGATACTGTTTCATCAATCAGTTGTTTTTAATCGAACTATATTTGTACTTGAAGCATATTTCTCGATATATAAATTTCCTAAATAGGTTATAGTGCAGAGAAAATCAAAGAAGATATTTCGAACTACAATTTACGAAAATCCAAGATTAACACGAGGTTTTATTTCTTTGTTATAATAAAGTTTAAAAGATGTAACATTTTATTATTGTTTTGCGTTATATTCGTAACTTTATATTGTTCGTAATTATTATATTTTGAACATAGCACGCACCCCGATTGTCCCGCTACAAGTTTTAACGGTGACTCTTTCGGGCTCTACAAAATCTTCACCAAAATAACATAAATTAACAATAATTAACAATAATAACGATAAAAACTACAACCTCCATTACACCATTAAATATCTACCCTTACATGCTTAGTTTGAGTGGCCAAGATAATCAGTGTCTGTATTGTGGCCCAAAAGATGCTGGTTATAGATGTTCACGTATGGATTAGACGTAAACCTGTTAAATATCTACCACGACTTGCCCAATTACAAAGAAACGAAACAGCCAAACTAATAAAAAACTATTTTATTTATTTTAACTCAAAACTTCTTTGTATACTATGTTATCTATTACATTTCCTTCCGCTTGAATTAATATTCCCTTTCTTGATCTACACCTAGATAAGGCCACATATATAGGGTGAGCTGGTGTAAGATATAATCCAACTTGTTCAAAACTCTGCCCCTGGCTTTTGTTAATAGTCATTGCGAATGCAAGTCTAACAGGAAATTACGTTCTATGAAGTATAAATGGACATGATCCATCATCTGCAGAGTTCAGTGTTATTCGTGGAATAGACACTATTTCGCCTTTGTGATCACCAGTTAAAATTTCACAATGTAAAATTCTAATCCCTATCTTACGTATGATTAATCTTGTACCATTACATAATCCATCTGTAATAATAAGATTTCGGATTAGCATCACATTGCCCCTACTTTTGAGAAAGTATAAATTGACCGAAGTTTGACGATAATTCAATGGCCTTAATGGTGGATTCTAAGATGGTTGCTTTTCCATCACGCTTAACAACTGGTAAAACTTGACGGAAATCGCCACCCAATAAAACGATTTCCCTCCAAATGGTTGAGTAGATCGGCATAAATCCTTCAATGACTTGTCAATGTCAGACAAAGTTGTTGAAGGTATCATTGATGCTTCATCCCATATGAATATATCTGTTTCTAATATTTGTTGTTTAATAGCGGTCTTCCACCTAAGACCATGGCCTGATTGAATATCACCTAATGATAACCCAAAGGTCTTGTGTGCAGTACGACCGAGCGGAATGAGTATTGCTGCTATACCTGTCCATGCTTTAGAAGAAACTTTCTTATTTTTGGATTGTGCATATTGAATTATGGCAATATAAAGAAATGTTTTCCCGGTCCAAGCGGGACCTTTCCACAAAGAAACAACCACACAAGCCGGATTCTATCTGTAGAGTGATGGAATCGAATGAAACTCGATGTTCATAATTAAAATGAGCGTACATTTCTTTATATACACTTTCACATTTCTTTACATCTATTGCCTCTTGTGGTATAAGATGATTACTCAGGAAGTAGGAAGACCATATGTTTCTAGTGTAACACCTTCCTTAACTTAAAAAAACTCTAATAACATAGCTTACGTAACGCCTCCGCTTCGTTCCCTTCTACAAACGTGATATGATTATCATTTCCCGCTATTATTTCCAGCGTTCTAACGGGGTTGGTAAAGCGAAGCGAACAGGGGTGGAGGCCCTAATAATAATAATAATAATAATAATAATAATAATAATAATAATAATAATAATAATAATAATAATAATAATAATAATAATAATAATAATAATAATAATAATAATAATAATAATAATAATAAATAATTTTAACTAAAATATTTCTGACAGTAAATATTATAATGACAATATTCCTTATCTAAATATATATAAATAAATAACTTTTATTGAAAATTTCAATGTTATGCAAATAAATAGAATCATAAAAAATATTTTTGAATTAGTGAATTAGTCAAAATTGAAGACTTTTTGATATAATTCAGTCAACTCATATGAAAAAAGTAAAACTAGACTATTATTAGAAAATTTGATATTGGAAAGACAATCTTGCCTAAATGAAATCTAAAATTTAGTATTTATTTCTACGTCAGAAGTTCAATTATGCTCGATTAAATGCATTTACATTTAAAGAAATTCACAAAATAAATTATGAAAAATCCTCAA
The DNA here is from genome assembly GCA_959609185.1 of Schmidtea polychroa. Lineage (NCBI taxonomy): Eukaryota > Metazoa > Platyhelminthes > Tricladida > Dugesiidae > Schmidtea > Schmidtea polychroa. Next base: position 4,923 of record CAUHTR010002064.1, read on the forward strand.
AGAGATGATTTATGCATCAATGCCATTCCCTGTGATAATGTGCCTTAACGATGAATATTTTTCCTTCACACAATTATTAGAATGTTATTTGTATATTTAGAGATTTATCAAATGTTTTAAAATTACATCTTTTTCATTTATAACATTGCCAATTTTTAAGATCTACAATATAGAAGTATTTGCCTGACAATGAATTAGTAAATATATAAAAAAAACATCATAGTCAAGCCTTTTAATAAATACAATAATAGACATGCCTAAATTTAATATTTTACTGTTAAATTACATGCTTAATATTTGTAGCTTTTCAAATTTTTGTCTTATGGAAATAAAATACCTAAATCATACATGTTGTCATATATATACTTTGATCTTATTTTGTTTTTATTGCTTTAGCTATCGTTTTGTTTTTTTTATTGTCATATTCTTCTGCCTTAATATCTTTGAATATTCAAACAATGATAGTTAAGATAACAATTTTTGAAATATTGAGTGCATTTGACATTTAAACACTTTGCAACTTGATCATTACATGTCAAAGAACTTAAAATATCTCATACGCGTCTTACACTCATGTTTTATTGGCAAATTAATGTTCAAAATATCTTTGTGTATAGCATTAGAAAATATTAATATTTTATTCAGTTGATAAATATAAATTTATCTTGGCTTGATCTTCTAGAATAATCTGTGTCATAAAGCTTATGTAATAATATTATTATTTTACAGTAAAACATCCATATAAAGTACACCTTATTTGTAAACAATTCTTCTTCGGGTGTCTAAGAAAATTGTTGAAAGACAAAAAATGTATAAAATGTATAAAAAGTATAAATGTCGTGAGTTTTAAAATTCTAGCAAATAAATTGTTTCAGTCATGAAAAGAGATATAACAATTAAATACAAAAATTATAAAAAATATAAGGAAAGTATACTTAAAATAAGTAAATTGATATTCTTTCTATTGAGTTAATTAATATTTTGAAAATTATATAAATAAAATTGTGTACTTTAAAGCGACATACCTTGTATAACGAGTCAATAAACCTCTTCAAGATACAAATGTGGCTCATTTTCATTTTTTTGTACCTTTTAGTGGGTGTACTTTATAAGGGAGTTTTAATGTATTTTAAGTATTGCTAGTGATACAAATCATTCCTCCATGTCTATACACATTTGACATCATTACAGATGTTACAACCTTCCAGTATCACCGGCCATATATTAAAGTCATAATTACCTGGTTAGATAATTATTTTATCATAAATTCTTTTAATTTTAATTATAAATTAATATTCTCGCTTTTTGTCGAAAGAATATTAATTTATAATGAAAAATAATATATATATGAAGTAAAAAATCTTTTTACCCCTTTTAATCTCTTAAAAATATTCTCAGCACATATTTTACAGCAAAATCTTATCTTATTTATTTGGTTAACATTTAATTAATCACCAAAAAATCATGATTTTATAATTATTATTATAATTAAAATACCAGTTTTAAAATATAATTATGCAATGTGTTTCAGAAGCTGATGTTCTTTTATTTATATTCAAAGATATTATTAAAAGTGACCAAACCTTTAAGAATAAAAATAAAAATATAATTATGTTTAAAATATTGGAATTACATATAGAAAGTTATTAAAATCTTTATAAAAAATATTATTTTTTCAAAAAATAAAAAATTTTATAAAAACTTAAAAAATTAAAAATTTTTATTTTTTTTTATTTTGAATTATAAGAACTTTTTTCAATTTTCCCCTCTGATTCCTTTTCAATTGACATTGTATTTTATAATTAATTTAATTTCGAATTTAAATTTCTTGAAAGTTTTATTATGATTTATTTTATTTTTTCAACCAATGAAAAGGAAGAAAACTAATTTTAATAAGAAATTCAAAAAGCATTTGAAAATTTAAACATTTAAATCCAGCTCAAGAAATTGACATAGATTATTTGCATAATCGACAATTCCTTCAATTTATTCAATTTTTACTTTGCAGCAAAATGTTTATGTTATCATTTACTTTCTAAATATTATTATAATTATTGATGAAATTTTATTATTAATGCATTATTTTTTATCAAATTCTTTCACAATCAAACTACAAAATGAACTTTTGTTTTCGTCTAACTCTAAAAATAAAATAGATAAAAATGCATTGCTTATATTTTAAAATACGGTTTCAATGTAGTAAAATTTGCAACAATTTTTTCCTTTTAATAAAAATTCTTTCAAAAATAAAATTTATATTTTAACATTTGTCTGAAAGTAAATGATAATGCAAGAGCTAATCAATAGGCGCATTAGAACACATTTTAATAATGGAGTTCTCAGTATCACTCTGGGAGAGCAGTGTAAAAGAGGAATTACAGAAAATAATTGATTGGTTTAAATTGTTCAAGTCAAAGAATAAGTGAAGCAAATATTTGAAAAAAATATATTTTGCTAATATTTGGCAGGGTCAACAATGCGGAAACTTTTATTAATTATTTCCATTTATATTTCAATTACAATTAATACAAAAGGAACTTTAGAGTTTGTAATGAGATTAAATAACAATAACGAAAAAAGTATTGTTCATGAAAGCAGACCTATATATATATATATATATATATATATATATATATATATATATATATATATATATATATATATATATATATATATATATATATATATATATATATATATATATATATATATATATATATATATATATATATATATATATATATATATATATATATATATATATGTTGAGGATATCTAAATAATAAAAACAAACAGTTAATAAATGCGTAAAATGATTGAGGAAATGATCATAAATGAATGGGTATTGTTCTGGAACTCAGTAGAATATGAGTGTAAGAGAGATATTGAAAATTTGGACGGGAACAGAAGAAAATCAATATAAACAGATAATTAAATAAAAAAAAGGTCATTATTAATTAAGAAGTAAAAGTGTAAATGAAACAAAAAAAAAGGAAAAAACAAAATTTAAATTATCTTGGTATCTCGATGGCCTATTCAAGATAAGGAAAAGAAAGATCATGGGAAATCTGAGAGATGGGATTGTCAAAAAAAATATATCTCGACTGCTGTCAGAAATTACGAAGAGTCCAAAAAAACAAGTGAAAAAAGGAATACATTATCAATGAGTGCCATTAGATGGCAAGGTATGAAAACTGGACACAAACTTGAAAAGACGATAAATACTTACAACGAGAGAAATTTGCAAAAATAATTTGCTAAAGTATAAATTTACTAGAAGATTTAAATTTACAAGGTGATTTTAAATAAATTGTTGAGAATTTTTTAATAAATACAATGGAATAGAAATCAGTGGTGAAATTGGACAAAAAAGTTCTTATAATATATATATATATATATATTCTGGAAAGAAAATTTTAATTACGGTGCAATCAGATGGAGCAATCGGATGATAATTCAAAAATGGATTAAATGTGCCTTTCCAGAATTGATAATGGGGAATAAAAGTGACATAATAATACTGGATTTAAAATACAAAATACATTCCATTACAAAAAATAGATCCAATCGTCATTTCTTATGGTACAACTGATTATATTCAAATCTTTGAAACCGCAATTAATTAGCGATTTTATGTCAATTTGAGAGAAGAAATTAGAAATTTTATTGAGTTTAAACAAGAACGAAATGCGAGTGGGAATCTCGTAATATCAAAGGTGGGTGAAGTAATGGGTTGAATAAGAAGATCATGAGATAGAATCATTCTTGGTACAATTAAGAACACTTTAATTTCTCAATATTTATTCCCTGGCCAGAGATTTAACGAGACTTCAATATGTAAAGATGAACGAATGAGAGAATTGGTATTTAATGTTATTGCAAAGTAAAATGACAAAGAAAATGATGTCGTTGAAAATAAAGAATAAGCAGAAAAAGACAAACTGACTCTTATTTTAGATTCTTTATGTTTATGTAAATTAATAAATATGTTAATGTATATATTTATTAATAAATCTTATAATAAAAGCCAATTTTGTCAAAAATGTTTATATAAAGCCTAAACTTTTATTATTATTATTATTATTATTATTATTATTATTATTATTATTATTATTATTATTATTATTATTATTATTATTATTATTATTATAATTATTATTATTATTATTATTATTATTATTATTATTATTATTATTATTATTATTATTATTATTATTATTAGTATTAGTATTTTATAAATTGCCAAATTAAAAAAATCATGTGTTTAGATAAAACATTAAAAAAACTAATAAAACATTTCCAATAAATTTGTTATTTTAATATTACACTAACATAAATAATGAGAGCTTTTATAAAAAAAATTAAAAATCCTTTAAAAATATGTTTATTTAAATATTTGAATTTATTGTTTCCGATAATCGGAGGTTTTTTCCGTAATGATTTGAATGTGTTAAATTGCATAAAAATAAAATGTTGAATTTACATATTTAGATATTAGTAATGGAAATTTAGTCTAATTGCGTGTCTAAGACTCATTGGAATAGGCAAAAGAGGAATTAACAAATAATCAAAACTCTTCCCCTGATTGATTTGAAGAATGAAATCAGTAAACAATCTAAATAAACAACTGAAAAGTAAATAATTGACAGAGACAAAAGCACTTTTTTAAATTTACAACAAGTTTCGAAGTAATTTTAAAACATTTCAAACTTTTTCCATCGAAAATGTATCAAAATAAAATTTGCGAAAAATCATCGCGTTTCCAGAGAAATTGATTGCACGTTATTCACTGTTCAATAATTTGTTTTAGAAAGAATAAATCTATTTTTAATCAATAAAATGAATTTAATTCATTATTAATCAATTAATTGAAAGTTTAATTAGAATAATTTATCAAATTATAAATTTATATATCTTATTAATTATTCTCGCTTTAATTCTTATTTAAGTTTTTTTTTGTTTCATTCATTCATAAAACAATAATAATAATATATTATATTGTTGAGGATACCAGAATAATAAATAATATGAAAAATAAAGAAAGTTACCTGGGAAAATCGTCATGAGAAACGGTACAATCTAGAGGAACTCAGAGAAGAAAATGGAAGTAAAAAAGAAATGGGAAATGAGAAAGATAAATCAAACAAAGAAATTGAAACAAAGGTCATCATTAATTAAAAAGGGGAAATGAATCTCAAATTCCAAAAACAAAACATGAGAAAATGCATATCTTGACAGCTTCTCACAGATATCAAAATTTCAAGAAAAAACGGCCTTACATAAAAGAGAAAAAACAAGGCATATCTCGACATCTGTCATTGATAAGGCAGGGACAGTGAAAAATGCGGGAAGGAGATAAATGTGGAAACAAAGTTTTCTCAAGTACCACTAATGTAACGAACTATATAAATGAAAGACATAGAAGAGAGAAGATAGGGAAAGGTAGTTATTATGTTAAATGTTTACTCTTAGTTTGTGTCCAATTTGTATAGATTATTTAAGAAATTTGATGAGCCCGAAAGAGTTTCCGTTAAAACTTGTGGCGGGACAATCGGGGTGCGTGTGTATTTAAGAAATTATGACACCCCAAATAAAATATATAATAAAATTAACAATAACCGTTATAAACGATAACAATTTTTATTAAAGAAATAATATATATAAAATAATCGACCTGAAACCTCGGCTCATAGAAATTGGACAAGTCTTTATAATTTTCTTTTTTATCTTTTTCGGGATTTTATTCTTGAATTGTTAATGTTTGATAATATTCCTTTTAATATTTTTCAGAACTTTAATCTCGAATTGTTTAGGTTTTATAATTTTCTTTTTTATCTTTTTCGGAACTTTGTTCTTGAGTATCTTAAGATTAATCTTATATATAACTTTCTGTTTTCTGGGATCTTTAAATTTCTAAATCGATTTTTTTATTTTGTCAACTTTTACTATAGTAAATTATTGCTATATAGTTTTTTTAATAATTTTAGTTTCAGGAAATTGAGAACGCCAAAACAGAAGTAAAAATAAAACCTAATTGAGGTTCTTAGGTTTAAAATATTTAAAAAATGTAAAATTCTACTACAGTAGTTAACTCGGATTTGGATTAAAACTTAAAGTATTTAATAAGAGATATTTGATTAGGAGGGTAACAATAATTTTTGTAAACCTAATATAACGGTGAAAAAGGAGTTAATAATTGTGATCAAGCAATAAAGCAATCGAGTAACGTATACCTGTGATTAAATCGATCGACGATTAGTGATTATTATTGTTGTTGGTGAATTGTACACGGAGAGCTATTCTTCACGTAGTGACGTAATAAGCTCTGTATAATTGTTTATATTAAAGTTGATTGGCTGTAATTGCCACTTTTACAATCTGTTGTGATTATTAATAAAGGTTATCTTGTTCGATATTGTAAATTTGTGAATTGATAAAACACGCTTGGAATCAGAGACGTAATTGTTGAATTTATAAGTCATAAAAAATCCAATAAACTCCACAATATATTTAATTATTAAAATATTTATGAAAAAGGTTAAATCTTTGTTTAATGGTAAAAGATAATTTAGTTTATCGTGATAATTTAGAACAATTTGAAATTCCAGACTGTCTTTAAAGTAAAAAATAATTATTATAAAATATTTATTAATTAAAATGAAAATAATTTGATTGAAACTATTCAAAATCAGCACCATATAACTGACAGTTTTTCCAATTTTTCTGCCAAAAAGGTTAAATGAATGAAATAATTTTACAGATTAAAACAATATTATATGTTAATTATCAGATATAATCTTGTGTCACATAATAATATATTAATCATATAATAAAATGAAATAAGATTTTATATTCTTGACTGAAATAAAAGAATATACAAAATGTTGAGACGTCATTTACGGCAAAAATGTTCAATGAATCATTAAATTTGTCTCGATAAACCAATTTCGTGAATGTGAAATTAATTTTTCATAATTATATTCACCAACTTTGGGGTTTACTTACTCCTAATTAGTATTATTTGTAAAGATTAAAATAATTATAAATTCGATACTATAACAAGGAGTTAATTTTATTTAGATTTTAAACGAATTCGCATATTTTCAATTGTACATGTTCGACCTGGGCTTCCATTAAACCACAACCAAATACAAATGTTGACTAATATCAAATGAAAAAGACAGAGGTGAAGAATTTCGAAAATTAAAACAAAATATTGGTTGATAGTTTTAAAACAAAATAAAGTAAAATGAAATTGAGAAATATCAATGATGACAATTACAAAATAAAATAAAATTTAATTTTCATTTTTCTGATTCTTTTTCGTATATTGACATCAACAATGTTTACACTTAATAACAATGAAGCTTTTTTGGTTTTTAAACCATTTATTTAACATTTATTTGTAAGACAGAATAAATGATATAATTACAATACTCATAAGTAAAAAACCATAGTAGGTAGTTAGTGGCTCCCTGCGCTAAATTTAAAATAAATTTTACTGTACAATTTAACCAATTAGATTCCATTGAAATATTAAATTTATCCATCCAATAAAATATATTTCTTCAAATGGTTATATTTTACCGATATTCAACCGATTTAATTTTTAACTAAAATCACACGATAAATTTCCTCCAATAAAGATCAATTATCTTTAGATGTTGTCCAACTCTTTTAAGTCAATTATCACCCGATATATCTTTCAAACTAAATTACAAATTTCAATAAATCCTACAATAATTTTCAAGTAGATTTCAAATATATTTTATCTGTCCTTGATAAAGTTAACTGGTTTCTTAGCTTATGATTTTTAATATTAAAAAGTTCATCAATGTGTAAATGGAAATATTCTTAGAAAATTATTGAAAAAATTATTTAGTCAAATTCAATATCATTACAAAGTCATCATCATCAAAATTTATCCAATCACATGATTATTGTAAAAACTCAAATTAATAACCTTTCATTAAAAATAATTTTTATTTAATTATTAAATTAAAAAACAAGCCAATAAAAATATAGAAAATTATCAAGAAATTCAATTAAAATCGCTGTTGAGGATACCTAAATGAAAAATAACATAATAAATAAATAAATTACTTGGGGAAGATCGTCATGACAAGTGGGACGATCTATGGGAACTCAAAAAAGAAATCGAAAGTAAAAAGAAATTAAAAATGAGAAAGATAAATCAAATAAAAGGAAACAAACAAGAAATTAAAACAAAGGTCTTTGTTAATTAAGAAGTACAAATGAAAGTGGAATTTCAAATTCCAGAAAAACAAAATAAGGGAAAAATCCGTATCTTGACAGCTTGTCAAAGATAGCGAAAATGTCGGGAGAAGGCGACTTAACAAAAAAGGAAAATGGAAAAATATCTTATTTGCAATTAAATGAAATGGTGAAAAGTGGTGCCTCTTATGGTAACAAAAGGAAAGAAAAATTTAATTACGGTGTCTGACGGAATAATGATAATTAAAATTGAAAGACTTTGGAGCACTCAGATAATAATTCAAAAATGGATTAAATGTGCCTTTCCACAATTGATAATGGGGAATAAAAGTGACATAATAATACTGGATTTAAAATACAAAATACATTTCATTACAAAAATAGATCCAATCGTCAAATATCTGTCAGAAATAAGGCTGACGTAGAGGAAAAAGAAAATGGTAAACAGAACATGTCGCTGTTAAACTGGTGGACACGAAAGGAGAACAAAATTTGGAAAAGTGGGAACAAAAATTGAGACAATTTGTGAGTGGGTTTTGAGAGATAATTTGAGAGATAAAATTATTGGGAAAATTTAGACAACGTCGAAAGAAACGTAATTGGAGAAACGATCGTGAAAAAGAATTGTAAAGAAAATAATTGTGAAGAACAATTGTTGGAGAAAATTTGAATAAAAGAATTAGTTGAAAAATTAAATGAAAGGAAGTTACTTGATTATTTTAAAAAATTGTGAAGAAGGTCAAAGAAAACAACCTTCTTAAAGTCCCAGTTGATAAGCCAATCAGTAATTTGTGATCTTTTAATCTGGTGTTATACGCAAGTGCTATTCCTCACCGAGTGTTGTAATAAGCATTGTTTAGTCACCAAGCAGAGTGTTGAATTGATTGTCAGTGTAAAGTGAAAGTTTATTTGTGATTATCAATAAAGATTTCTGTTGTCAAGTGTTATTTGTGCATCAGGTAAAGACACGCTTGGAGTAACATTTAAATTTACCACCAACTCAATAACACAACATCGCCATTAAAACCTAAAATTTTTAAATATTCTTCCAATCAACATGAAATACACAAAAATGCAACGTTAAATATATCTTAAAACCATCAACTCTAAAAATTATCAATGAATGCCTTAAATACCAAATATATCCAAATAATCATTCAAATAAAATAATCAAAACCGAATACCAGTACCTTTACGACAAGTATCCTTACGACAAGTATCCTTACGACAAGTATCCTTACGACCAGTAGCCATAGGGGGACAAAACACCCTGTCGGTTAAACTTAGAGTATATATAATAAAACGAATTAACTCCATCAAATTTATCATTGAATCATTCAAATTATCACAAATTTTGATAAAAATATTATTCTAAAATGTTAAGCAGCGTAAAATCGAATGATAATTATTCTTTAAACAGAGATACAAATTAACAATAATATTTTCAGGTGGTAAGAATCTTCATTAAAGTGAGGAAATTATTCATTACTCTATGATAAATTAATTAATAAATTCAAAATGGCGAAAATAAGTGGTAGAATTATTCATTAATGATACTACGGGAGGTAAATGAAAATATACTGAGGAGTGTTATTAATAAAATGGAGATATATTAATTGCATTTATTTAAAATTATTTCATAAAAATTATCACTTTAATAAAAATATTTTATAAACAAATATTTGTGGGGAGGATATAAGTAATAATAATTAGTGGAAAATAAATTTCGAAAATCACTGTAGCTGGTTGTAGAATTATTATTAATATTACTATTATTATTATTATTATTATTATTATTATTATTATTATTATTATTATTATTATTATTATTATTATTATTATTATTATTATTATTATTATTATTATTATTATTGCTATTATTATTATTATGATTGAAATTAACATTTAAATTTATCTTTAAAAATTATTTCATAAAAACTTTTATTTCTCAAAAGCTAGTGGTTTTTTTTTAACTTTTTGTTAATAAATTTAAAAATCTTACTTAAATTTACTTATTACATTAATTTACTTTAATTTTAAAATATTAGTTTAACTAAACATTTTTAACTTTAATTTACTTATTTAAAATTTTAGACCGTTCATTACTTAATTTAAAAATTTAACCTTAATTTATCTATTTATCTTAATAAAATTAGCCTTAATTTACTTTAATTTAAAAATTTGTACCTTAATTTACTTTACTTAATTTTGACCTTAATTTACCATAATTCACTTTAATTTCAAATTTAGACCTTAATATAATTTAATTTAAAAATGTTGACTTACCTATTTTTCATTAATTTACCATGCCTTTTTATCGAAGATTGAATTTTGTATTGAAAATCCCTGAACCAATCGAGACCCCTTCACTATAGTCAGAAATATTATGGCTTTTTTATTAAAGACCTATTTTTTGTATTGAAAATATCCTAAGACCATAAATTACCATGCTTTCTTATTGAAGACTCCTTTTTTGCATTGAAAATCCAAGGATCAAGGAGACCCTTTCACTATAGTCAGAAATATCATGACATTTTTTCTATAGGACCTTTTTGTTTTGAAAATCCCAGAAAAAATAAGTGTGGCACACTGCAGCAGTTCCGTAACCGTTGAGCAAAAAGAATTTCTGCAGCACCCCACTAACTACCTACTAACCATATGCAATATAAAGAATCTGTAAAAAGCAAAATAAAGAAGAAATACTTAAATATTTTATTGTTTTTAATAATTTTCAACATGTCCACCATGTATTATTAGTACTAAAAGAAAATATTTTCGAGTATTTTTAATTTTAAACATGAACTTTATGGACATTTTGTATAATATTCAATGCACAATTATTACAATATTGGTTTAAAATTTGATGTTATTAAGACTAAATGTGGAAATATTTATCACTAGAGAGATGAATTTAAGTGAAACTTATATATAATTGACTTTTTTGACTTTATAATTAACCTTCTTTTCCCGACTTTTCATATTGTTAATAATATTCATTTTTGTTGTCACTTGTTTCTCTTTTAAGTGCTACTATGATTTTAAATTGTCTCTAAGAGTCTATTCTTATTTTCCACTTCATAATTATACAAATTCTATAGAAATTTGAATATTTAATTTGGGAAATAAATATTTTGGATTTATCACAGTTTTCATCTTCATCAAAATTAACTTGAGAGGCCACGATATTCGTCTTTTGTATTGTTTTTCAACCTATTTTCTATTCCATTATACTTTCCGTTAATTTATTATTTTATTTTTTATAATTTCTTTTACACTTTCTAGCTCATATTTCTAAAAAATTATTGTTTTCAATTTTATAATTCCTCTTATGACTCTTGATATTTTTATCTGTTTATTTATTAATTAAATTCTATTGTCCTCAGTTATTCTTATTATTATTATAATTATCATAATATTAGATGAAAAATTAAAAATGAATATTTATTTTTAATTTACGTTGATTTATAAGAAAATTAAATTTGAGATAAATGAATTATTTTTTTTTTGAATTTTTAATGATATTCACATTCAAAATATTTTCAATGAAACAATAATTAATTATTTAAACCATGAGTTATTGTTATATGAAATGTTTCTATTTTTTCCTTAGAAATAATAATTTAATATTATAATAAATATAATAGTGAAAAGTGATGATTTCTTGGTATCAGCATTTATTATTTTCGACTATAAGATAGTACTTGTCAATCTCCTGGAGATTGACAAGGACAATCATCTTATAGTTGAAAATATTTTCATTAAATACATTAATCGCAGCAGAAGGCTTAAATTATCACTTTATTGTGATAAATATAATAAAAAATAGTATTAATATAATTGTATATTAATGGTATATTAATGGTATATTAATTTATATTAATTTGTATTAATTTATATTAATTTGTATTAATTTGTATTAATTTGTATTAAATTTAAAAAACAAAAATAAGAAATCGCTATTACTTGGTTATTTTAAAAAGATTTTAATAATATTTAATACATGTTTTGTAACTAGATGTGTACTTTATATTTCAATGAAAAAATACCCAGGATAATAAATTTATTTGTCAACACAATAATCACATGTATAAATTCATAATGATAATACAATTCTTAATCTCTTTTTTATAAAGCAGATTACCCAATAGAAAACCGCCTCACTTTAACTAATACGAATCTGATCTAGCAAATAGTCTCACTAGCAATATTCCTTAATACTGTCAACCTTGGCCATCAAACCGACGGAATATTTCTTCGAACATAAAAGAATTTTAAGAGAACTTGATAGATTTCTATCAATCGTGACAAATGCATTTTATATAATTAGTTAAATAATTTGTATTTTTTTAAATAACATTAACAAAGACACCTTATGGATGATTTACCTTTTCATTTTTTACTAATTTTGCACTTAAAATATTTTTAAATTTTGCTACATTTCATTATTTATGTGTTTTACACCATTTCCTCTGTATATATATATTCTAGTGCCACACCCAATAAAATGTTTGACAAATTGAAAATTTATTTGAATTTATCAATTATAAGGAAATGAAAAAGATTGAATTATAAAATTTCAATCGATGTCTATTTTCGAAATTTCCGCGTCACAATTTTCTCCTTGATATTAAATATTTATCATTTCTTTGAAATTAAATATACGTAAATAAAACGACTTTAATATATTTAGATTGAATAACAAAATATTTTATTTATTTAAAAAAAATTAAATCAAATATTTTATGTAAATATTTTGAATAAAATTAATTGTATTTTTATACGCAACCAAGATGACCTTCAAGTTTTCCTTTCATTTTGGAACTCATTCGCTTAATTGATTTGTAAGTTTTATAAATAACTTCACTTAGGGACCTCTTATCAATTTATATTATCAAATTCGTATTTTTTATATCAATAGCAACCCGTTTATAGTTTTCCTCTGAGAAACATTTATTTTTGTTTTTTTGCATTTTTAATTAACATTTAATTTTTTTTAACGTTGTAAACAATTTATAATATACACTATCATTCATTAGTCCAATTAAACTCAAATGAACCATTATATAAATTCAACAATAACCACTTTGAAAATTTGATTTTCTTAAATTTAACCCAATATATTAGATAAATTTTAGTTTCAAAATATCTTCTCTTTAACAATAAATTATAACCTGATTAGTTTAAAGCGATTAAACAAAAGGCAAAATCAAAAGAAAAGCACAATTTTTGGTTTAAACTTAAAATAAATTATAGATTTTCCATTCAGTGAGAACTTATAACGCGTTATCTATGAAAATGCAGAATTTCATGTTAGACTAACAATCGATTTTTTTTCATATTTCATATGAATTTTAAAAAATATTTTTATTTAAACGTTAAACAAGTAAATGATACTATAAATCTCATGCTGCAAAGTTTATATTTAAAAAATGTAAAATCTTTCGAGTATAATGTTATCAAGAATTCAGACTTTGCAGTAAAAGGCTTAACATTTAATTAATCCTGCTACCAAGAAATCACCACTTCATATTTTCATTTTAATATTCAACATATTTTATCAATTGTCAAAAAATAACTATAAACTAATAAATGAATGTGATGATGTATGATTACAGAAAAAAAACTTTTAAAAAAATTAAAAAAAAATTTTAAAAAAATTTTAAAAAATTAATTTAACAGATTTGATACTTATATTGAATTGTGATAATATAATATGTATCCGTGAGGCATTTTGTCCCAAAAGGTTCTAAGTCTTCAGTAAAGATTGACTTAAATGATAAAAGTTTATTAGATTAAAAATAAATGTTCAAGTTCCCAGAATGATTTATTTTTTACGAAACAGCTGATGATTTAATAATAAACATGAATTTAAAAAAATAACAGTGGAGCCCAATTTTCCAATTATCGGACCGAAAATAATAAAGGAAAAAAAATGAAAAAAATAATATGAATTTAAACAAATTTCATACAAACTGTTAGCGGTATAGAAAACTATTCAATATAAATATGAATATATATTTAATAAATTTATCTATTTAGTTTTTGTTTTGGAAGTCAACATTTATTTATAATTTAATCTAAATAAGTTTTAAAGTTTTTGATGTACCGCTAACAACTAAAGCGCCCAATATAACCACTTCAATTGATGAAAACAAATAATTTCTTCTTAACTTGACGTGAAAGATTATTTTCAATTATTTTAGTACTACGTGTATTATAATAAATTATTAAAAATAATTGTAACATTTATAATTGTTTTGTCGTCTGCAAATGGAAAAATAAAACCTTTTTTTCTCAATTTTTTATGTTCTATTTTTGTAACATAGTTACAAATAATTTTAAATTAAATAAAAATAAAATTTATGGACCATATTTTAAATAAAATTGACTATTTTGACAAAATTTTAATTTTTATAATAAATAACAAAAAGATAAATAAAAAAATAAAACAATTTGTTCCAATTTTTTCCAAATCTTTAAAAAATCTTTAATATTTGATTTTAATGTTGTTATAATGATAAAAACAAATAAAATAATGTTATCAATAAAATCCTTCACCCTTCATAGTATTATTATTATTATGATTATTTTTATTATTATCAATTTAATTTTATATAATTTTAACAGTCTTTTCAAGGGATTGCAAAGTAATAGAAATTTAGTTATTTAAATAAAAATAAAATAATAATATTATTTATATTATTTTCTCATTTACTATACAAAATAATTCCATTTTATATGCATAAACTAAAAATTAATTTATATCAACTGATAACATAACTTTATTTTTATTTAGTCATAAAATGCTGTAAATATTAAACACAAAAAAGATAAATAATAAATTATTATTATTATTATTATTATTATTATTATTATTATTATTACAATAAAGTGATAATTTAAGTGATAAAATGAAAAAATCTTTGAACATAAGATAGTCCTTGTCAATCTACTTTTAGTCGAAAATTTTTCATTAAATACATTATTCGCAGCAAAAGGCTTAAATTATCACTTTATTGTTTAAAATTATTATTATTATTATTATATTGTTTAAAACAGAACTTAATTACATATCAACCTAATATAAATTAAATCTCCACAAGTTATAAAAAATTGCAATTTAGAGATACCAAACTTTATTTTTGCAAAACAATGCAAACAAATTATATCTTTAATAAATATTAATATGATTTAGAAAATCATTTAACAGTGATAGTAAAACATCTGCAACTCAATTGTAAACTTAGAAAGCTGTTCACATATATCATGGAGCGTTTCTCATTGAAATATGACAGGAAATCTCTAATTTAGAAGTAACAAAACGACTTCTTGCCTTGTTGTAGAATAAAGTTGAAAAATTATTATCGTTTTAAATTTTTTGAAAATAAAAGCAATTTATTTGTTAAAATATCTAATTATAAAACCTAGGAAAATAAAATTTCTTCAATTATACAAAATATAATGAGATTACATTTGCTAAAACTGAAAGTATAATTGACATTTTAAGGAATATTAATTGTTAAACGAGTCAACATATATAATTTGGTTATCATAAAAAAGCAAAATTAAAATAGAGAAAATTTATTTAGTTTAATTGTAATTATTTATTTGCTGAATTAGAAATGAATAAGATATGAATAAGACAATTTATTAAATAAATTTATTTGATATAAAATAATAATTTTTAAACTGATAATTGTTAATTTTAATATTTAATTTATTAACAAGTGATGATTCTCTAGCAGGATTAAATAAATGTTAAACAAGTAAATGATAATACAAGCCTTTTGTTGCAAAATGTATATTTAATAAAATGAAAAAACTATTGATAAGGATTATTTTTATAGTCGAAAATATTTTCATTTTATTAAATATATAATTTGGAAAACATCAAATATTACTTTCCTGTGCACCAGAAATTGTTAACTCTGTCTTTATTAATTGTTATTAATTTATAAACCTATCATTTTTGTCTAATATAGATTTTTAATTTCTAATTTTTGTTTTATATTTTAATTCAATTCCTTTTAATAATAATTTATTTTAATTAAAAAAAGAAATAAATGAAATATCAAAATAAAACATATCAAAGGGGACCAAAAGAATTAATGATTTTAATGATAATTGTTAAATTTATTATTTGTTTTTTCAATAAATTTTAGGAAAAAAGTAAAACAGGAAGTGTATTTATTTCAAATTTATTCCAAAAGCAAATAATGTCAAGACTCAAATTTTGAGCAAGAATAAGTCAGTTGCAAAAAATACACATTCTGTATTTTAAAATTAGACAATTTTACTAAAAGTTCCATTTTATCCAAAATATACTTGACATTAATTAGAAAATGAGTACCACAAAAAATAAAGAAATTCTTAAATTTTATTCTCTATCGCCTAAATAACAAATGAAAAGAATGTGCCGGCTCATTTGAAATAAACATTGAAAGAAAATACATATTTCTTTAATATAGGGAATTTAGTTATAGTAAATAATTCCCAATTGGGATTTCAGGAGTAAGAAAATAATAATAACTCTTCTAATACAAAATGAATTGTTGTCCTTCTAATAAAATTAATGATGGAATATAATTTTACCATCTAAAAAATAACAATAATTTTCAAGTCTAATTTATACAATAAAATAACATATGCTCCATATTTCATATATTATGTTTGTCATGTCAAAAAATCAAAACTTAAATCAAATATAAAAATCAAAACTTAAATTTGTTAAAATATATTTTTCAATTTGTATTAATAAAAATGACCGGTTATAAAATATCACAAAATCTACATAAAAATATCAATGCACAATTTGCAACAAAAACATTGAATGCAATAAACATAAATTATTACAATTAATTTTTTTCAGTTCATATAAATAAAACAAAGTCAACATATCGCATGTACAAATTAATTTTGATTGATGAACATTTAAAAGATTAAAAGAATATGTAAAAATGAATGTTTCCAATTATTACCTTTAATTATGAAAGTCAAATATAAAGTAATCTACTCAATTATTTTTTGTCGAAAACAAGCCATCATCTATAGCAGCGGTTCTTAAACATGTTTCTTCGCGGACAACTAACTAAAAAATCTGAAATTTGCGGACCATTTAAAAAGAATTAGGCTTCACAATTTGTGCGTGTTTATGGATTAATAAAACATTTCATCGGTGACTGATCTATAGAACATTAATTAAAATTAACACCAAATAATACATGATTTCTAGCTAATGAACTCGTTATTGCCATCTTAAATCGAAGCAATAAAACAAAAGTCATTAAAATGTTGGAACATAGAAAGGGAGCATTTACCGAAAATTCAAATATAAGTGAATTTCACGTGTCTTGGGGTAAGTTAATATTTCAAGACTTTGAGTGATGAAAAAGGGTAATATATGTAAAATAGATATTTGTGTGAATTATATTTCTTTTAATATAATTTGCTTAAATATTTTTTTTTATTTTGATAGGATTTTTGGAGTAAATAATTTTTAATTCGTGATTTAGAAAATTTGATTATAAGATTTTTATGAATTCATTATTTCAATTTAAAAAGAAATGAAATAAAAAGTTTTAACTTTTAAATAAAAATTTGTCATTATATTGGAAAGAGTCACTTTGTCACAATACTAATATCGAAACTAAATTGGTTATGTGACGAAAAAAAATGTCCAATTAGTTAAATGTTCAGTAACAGTTTTTCTTGACGTTCAAGATCAATTTTATGATCTAATTGAATTATTTAAAATTGGTGGATTTGTCTCTCATAAATTTAAAACCACAAAACACACATCGAAAACATTTCATAAAGGCAAAAATTCAATAATATCATAAGAACTTTTTCAATTTTCACCACTGATTTCTTTTCAATTGACATTGTATTTATTGAAAAACTTGACTATGAACCAGTCAAGTTTTTTTAATAAATACAATGAAAATTCAATAAACTGAAATCTTTTACCAAATATTTAGCTTACTTACATAACAGGGCTTTTTTAACAAATGAGGTGTGCCTATAAAATGAAGTATGCGTCAAAGAAAGAATAATTTTATTAAAATTTAAAGAAAACATTATTTATTTTATTGAAGTATTTTTAAAAAAAATTAAAATTAAAATTTTCAAAATATTCCTTTTTTATTATTGAATAAATTTAAACAAACATATAAGAAAAGAAAACGCTTTACTAAAATAATAATCACTAAAATAAAATAATATTCGTTAACTGTGTTTTGACTGGTATTTATTTTGAATTTAGGTGTGAAGTGTGAACAATAAATTCACTTTTATGTAATGAAATATGTAAGAATGAAATATGTAAGGTAAAATACTCCTGCTGTGTATCAGCAATTATTGAAATACCCTATTTTTCGGACCATAAGGCGCAATATCATTGATCGGATGCTAACGGTTTTATTTTCACACACAAGGTGCACACATTAAATTATTTTTCTGTCACTTTCTCAATTCCTATATAAAAACTTTTAACTTTCAGAACATTAAATTTTTACACACAGATAAGTTTGTGTGTTCCTATACTATAATTTTATCGATTTTTTTAAGATTATAGAAACTTTTATTTTTCGGATTTATGTGTAAAATCGGTTATAGGTTAAAAAGCCAGAAAGCACAACCATACATTAGGCGCACTGACGATTTTTGAGAAAAAGAAAGGATTTTAAGTGCGCCTTACGGTTCGAAAAATACGATATATACATTTAGATTAAAGTAAATTATTTAAAGTAAATTAAACCATTTTTGAAATAGGAGTTTATTAGACAGAATTATAAAAGCAGTTACTAAAATCGGGTTCTTTTGATTTTAATTAATTCTCGAAATATTAATTGTAGCCATTGTCCTATATCTAATTTAATTAAACAAAATGTTAATTAATTAATTATTCAACAAGATTCGTAATTATATTACAATCAAAATTCATTTTTATTGATCACTAAAAGCAGAGGATATAATTTTATTAATACATTTTATTATACATTTTAGTACATTTTAGTATATGTTATAGTAATTTATGAAAATTATTTAAAAATATTACCTAACAAAGGTTGTTCAAAGTAAATAAAAGGTTCAAAAGAGTGAAGAAAGTATTCATTTTGAGCTTGCATTGCAACTAGAAATGTCTGTTTCAATATTATTTACAACATTTACGCCTGCTAAATGTAAAACTATGCGTTATAATAAAATGTCAACAGATAAAATGTAAATTATTGAATGGCGATCGGGAATCATTTTCTTTACTACTGGGCGTTTTATCATTGAAATAATTAAAAAAAATTACAAATGTTCCATGAAATTGACAGCTACATGATATTACTGAAAAATGAAACATATATACAGCAATCAAAGAAATTTAATAAAATCTTTGAAAACGAAAAATATTTTCATATTTTCTTATTTAAATGATAAAAATAATAAATTATGTTTAACCAAATGTCGTGAACTTTCGAATGCAAATAATGGACACAATATCAGTAATTTTATCAATTTCATTTTTTTGTTTTAAAGAGTTTTATAATATATTGCATTTTAAGCAAAATCTCTTGACATTTTAAAATTAAAAAAATGATTCAATAAATTTTAATTTAATTATTAATTTGTCAATCAAAATAAAATTCATTGAAATTCAATGTAGGTATTTGCGATTTATTCATGTTTTAATTCATGTATAAGAATTAAACAAATTAAAATTAAATTAAATAGAACAAGTTTTTATAATTGTCAGAATTATTAATAGAAATTTTACTTTTATTTGTTAAAATGTTATCTTTAATAAATGATTTAAAAGGATTTTATAAAATATTTCCAAATTTGATTTATATTTCATAATAAAAAATATTTCATTAATACAACATAATTATTAATTATTATTCAATATTTGAATTGAATATATTTTGAGTATATTTTTCCTGAAATTATAACTTAAATCTTTTTTTAATATTTATATTAAATTTTAAAGAAAATTAATAAAAGTAAAAGGATTTTTAAATCAAACAAATAACTTAAATATTTGGTTTAATCCAAATGGATGGCATATACATACAATCCTTTCGGTTCCTTTGTTTTTGGAATAATTAAATTAATAGCAATTATTGACAGAATGTAATTTATTTTAATAAAATACATTAGAATGACGTGAATAGGATGTCGTGCGAACTTTGCTAAGCTGACTATTCCATCAAAAAGTTATATATTGTAGTTCATGACTTACTCATACAAGTTAAAATAACATGCCAACTCGTTGCTTTTGACTGGTTCCCCATGAACACATATTAATTAATTACCAGCACAAGTGATTAATTCAGATCAATTTTGAAAAATATAGTTTTACCATACTTTAAAAATCAAAATCTACCGATAACCATGTTTTTACCTTTTAATAGTCCAATAAACTAACATGCTCCAATGAATGTTGTCATATCATTTTTTGAGATTTTGTTTGATTAGATGTTTCATTTTCTATGTAAGAGTTTGTACAGTCAACTATACTATCAAGCATTGAATCGATTAAACGTGCAAGGTTAATTGACATTGATCAGGGGTTCAAGGTTCGCCTCTCCACTATTTAGCTACATACATCACTTTGATTTTCAACCTTACATAAAGAGTAATACGATTTTAGTCTTATGTTTTCTGTCATTTCATATTTTTTTAACCTTTTAAAAATGAATTTAAATAAATGTTTTTGATACCTCTTTAAATTGTGAAAAAATAAATTGTGTGTCTTGGCTTAAAAATGTTTGCCGACCACTAAATCATATCATATCGGCAGATGAATCACTCCAAATAAGCTTACTAAAAGTAAACTTTTCTGTCGTTTAAGAAGTGGATGCCTTGGGAACTCGCATCAACTATATAATAAAATTTATTTAGATAAATTATATAGAATCCGTGCCTTGTAACAGAAAAGAAGTTGTTAATTTGAAATCAGAACAATTTAAATGAAAAAGAAAACATTGTAAAAAATATTTGTTTTTGTAAATCTTTTTATTTGTTTCTTTGGTAACTCAAGCAAGTTGATTTTAATGATAACATTTTTTTTGTCCGAGAGGATATTCAGCTCGTAAAAGCAGAAAGCAAACCAACTCAAACTGATATTATTGAAATATTGTAAAATAAATTTCAGAAAATAAAAATTAATTTGTCTTTTTTATCATTTTTTCAATTTTTCTATTTTATTTGAGAAATAACCCTTTTTAATACTCCCGACCACTCTTGTCATTTTATACTGCATGATGAACACTTTAATACTTTTTATGTGACTACAAACAATTCGTGACCATTTTTAGTTTTTCCAATCATTTTACTTTATTTTGTGACGACTGGTCATTTTAAGTCTTTCCAGCGGCTGTTTACCATTTAAAGTTTTTAAATATGAAAAATTAATGAAAGGGTTGAGAATTAAATTAATTTGAGTAGAGGGTTATGGTGACGATTTTAAGATTTTTGATTCAAAATACCCATTTTTTAGAAATATGATTATAACTTTTTAATTTTTTTAATTTTAAATTTTAAATTTAAATTTTTTAAATTTTTGATTAGTAAAATGGTACTTTGGGATATAAGCTTTGAGATTGAAGAGAATCCTTACATATTAGTATATATAAAGTGCATATATTACATTAAACATTAAAAAATATAAAAACTAATAAAAAATATAGTTTATAATTTTATTTACTTTTTATCATTATGTTCTTGTAGTAAAAGTAATTACCTCGCTTGTTTAATTTGTCCAAACTTTCTGACATTTATCGTACAATATGTAATTCGAGGAAAGTTCCCATAATCTTTCCATTCATAACCTTTTAAAAGATCTGAAATTACTTTTATTCCAAACCAAGTGTTGTTAGTTTTGATAAAGTTTTTCATTAGATAAATCTGTCCAATATTATTTAAAATAAATAATGTTCTGACAAAAAGAAATAGAATTGTCAATCTAGTTGATGGATTGAAACAAAAGAAAACATATCTGGTAAATATTCCTGGTTCACCTCGTCGATACCTGATTTGAGCTTCAGTGCCTTCTTCTAACTTTGTTACAATGCACTGAATAGCTTTAGTTCTCATTTCCCGATCTGGAATAGAGGCTTCACGGGCAGTCTTTAGAAGAATAGGCAACCGTTTAGACCATAATCTCCAAATCAAATGAGGAAGATAACTCATTATGGCTTGGCCTCCCATAACAATAGCCACCCACTGATAATAACTTATATATTTTAGAGAATGAATTTCAAAATCATCTTCTGGTATATCTTCATTGTCAAGAAGTTTATAAGTGCTTTGTATCCAGCAAAGGTTTTCTGCATATTCTTCCCATGACTTTGTGAACTGTTGGGGTACCCAACACTGAATAGGTTTACCTGCATATTGAAATTTAATAAATAAATTAGTGACAAAATTTATAATTTCAAGCAGTTCTTTGCATATTTTAATTTCAATATCAAGATTTCTTTTCATAAGATTTTGTAAATATTTAATTATAAAAGTAAAAATAAAATCGATTTATAACGTAGAGGGGTTTTCAAATTGTTGCGACTTTAACTGTAATAGGTAGTTTGTAGCCCCTGCGCTGGATTTGAGTACAAAAAATTCAATTAGTTCAATAGTGTGAATTTCTACAAATATAATGTAGCCTCAGGCAGCAATTAAAAAACTTTTTTCTAAGGTGGGGATGCAATGGATTGTCGTGCTGTGGGGATAAGGAAAGAAAACTTATCATTTGTCAAAATCTAAATAAATTTAATGTTTATAAGTATCCGAAAGAGAGGTTCAGACTCCCAAGTCGTGAAAATTTAAGGCAGGCTCAGCACCCAATAACAAACAATTTTATCAATAAAATTATTTTTTCTATAAAATTAAATAAATATATTTCATTTTTATTTTTAATATTTATTTAAAATATCATCGAAAATAGAAAACAGATAAAATATTAACAAATAATAAAAAGTTTTACTGATAAATTAATTTTTATAAATTTTATATTTCGATCAAAAAATTAACATAAACAATTTTCTATCAATGGTGAATATCATAAATTTTATTACAAACAAATTCAAATTAAAATTATGGAATTTAACTAAATATTCGATTTAAATTTATGAAAAATTAAATAGTTGAAATAATAAATAAGTAAATAACTTAAAAAATTATTTTACTAAAACCAGTTGAAGTTGAAATTTGATACAAAGGCAATAATTTTCATATCAATTAGAAATTTATCTATATGCTTTGGGAAATGTTATAATTATAATTAATTTTCATTTTATTCTTATATATATATATATATATATATATATATATATATATATATATATATATATATATATATATATATATTGTTATTATAAGAACTTTTATTTCTTCCAATTTCACCACTGACTATTCCATTGAATTCAAAAGAGAGTTTGAAGACTATAAATCAGTAATATATCGATGTTTGTTGATACTCACGAATTTTCGGCACTGCTTTTTTTCACTTGAATAAGGCAGTGCCGAAAATTCGTGAGTATCAACAAACATCGATATATTACTGATTTATAGTCTTCAAACTCTCCTTTTAATATATATATATACTTAAATATTTGCATATACATACTTAAAGTGATTTATACAAATGTGTCTGCATGACTATTTTAATTAAAATTGATATAAATTTCAAAAGATTCTAGGCGTTTTATTTATTGAATTTGTTAGGTTTATAATTTCTTCATTAAAAATATTTCAAAATCTTGCTCCTTTTGTTTATTATTATAATGATAACACTTAAAAATTGAAACTTTTATTTTTGGACTGGACAATTGGACACAAGTTTTTTATAACAAATTGATATCTAACTTTTTCATTCTAGGATCTACATCTCGTGTAATTCTTTCCAGTGTGCGTTTTATTTGTTTTCTTGTAAAAATGAGACTTTTTAACTTTATTATTTTCTCTTTTTTAATTTTTACAATATCTTCTTTGCTTATCTTCTTTGTCATCGATATTTCCAAACGGAATAAATTAAAATGTAATTATTAATTTATTATAGTTGTCAAAACAAATTTAGTTTATCAAATTATCTTAATTAACTTTTTAATAAATTTATTAATTAACATCCTAAGGAATCCTGTTCATTCGCGAATTCATAATAATCAGAATAATAATCATCACACATAATCATTTTATTGTCATATCCATTTTGATATCTAAATCGAGCTGCTTCCATTTGTGCACGACATACTTGAGATCGATAATCAGGGATCATAGCAGTCATAATACCTCCAGTACTGTCAGTAATATTAAACAATCTCGTAGCTGAACTCTTCTCAATCATTTTATTTGGAACCTGTCCTTGTGTAGCTACACATAAATTTGATCTCATGTTATTCCTTTCTGAACCCAAAACAATATCGATTCGGCCATTTTGATCTTGAGCACATTTCAACAAGTTTGTTTGATCCATATTCAATTCACCAGGTACAGATTGAACTAATTGTCGGTCTCGAGATAATGTGATTAGAGAGAATCCATTGCCCAGAATTTTAAGAGATTTGCTAGATCTGATAACATCGTCTTTACAAATAGTTTCTAATTCCATTTTGCTGCGGGTTCTATTCAACCTTGCCATTTCCATAAATTCCAAATCAAATCGAACAGAACTCAAAATTCAAAAAAATCTTCAGTTAAAACAATTTTCTTCCCAAAAAACTCAATCCAATTTACAACTCTACCAAAATCAAAATCGATCATTAAAAATAAAAAACCTACCAACTCTTCGCGTCTGTGTGCGCACACTACTCCGAATAGCAAAGAAAAGAAAAGCGCACACAGACGCGAATTAAACATCCTCCCCCCCTTGACACTTTGGTGTCAATCTCTCATCCCCATTAACTTCTCCTTCTTTTGCGATCAAGCATAATTTGGATATGCATCTTAATACCTCCTTTCCTTCACATTTTATCCTCATCACGCGTAGCTTTCCGTCTTCTCCAGGTATCACTTCGATTACTCTCCCCATTGGCCACTTCCCATACTCATTCTTTTTGTCTAAGACCCACACTGTTGACCCTGTCTTAACATCAGCTTCTATCTTATTCCATTTCGCCCTTTGCCGCCAGCACGGGACCAATTCTTTCATCCATCGCCGCCAAAAGTGTTCGGTCAACTCCTGAATTCGTCTCCACCGAAACACCGTAGATGACATTTTCTTCAGTTCTATATTTTCCACAGCTTCTCCTTTCCAACCGGCAATTAATAAATGATTTGGAGTTAGCACAGTGTCTTCCTTACTGTCTACTGCCTGAACCACTAAGGGCCGAGAATTTATCAACATTTCAGCCCTTGTCAAAACATTTCCCAATTCCTCATCGGTCACATCTGCACTGGTCAGTATGGCATCCATTGCTCGCTTTGCCGATTTGATCATGGACTCAAAAACTCCCCCAAAATGCGGTGCTGCTGGAGGATTGAAAATCCAACTGCATTGATGCTTCGACAACTCTCTTTGAGTCTTATAGTTGTCGATTACAAAATTCTTTACTGTAGAAGTGGCGCCTATAAAATTTGTGCCATTGTCTGAAATCATCAATTTTGGCATCCCCCGCCTCGCTGCAAACCTCATAAACGCTCGAATAAATGAGTCTGTGTCCAACCCATATGCCATTTCAATATGCACCGCCCGTGACTTTAAACATACGAATAGGCAAATGTACCTTTTATTTCTCACCTTTCCCCTGCCTACTTTAGTTTCAAACGGTCCTGCAAAATCTACTGCCGAGTGAACAAAGGCTCTAAAAGGTTCTGAAACCCTGAATGCCGGTAACGGTGCCATTATTTGACTCATTCCTTTAGCTTTTCTTTTTCTACACATTCCGCAATCTGTCTCACATTTTTTGATCATTACTTTGGCCTTCAAAATCCAATATTTTTCGTTCAACACACTTAAGACATGTTGAGTTCCTGCATAATGGCTCAAACTTTCATGGCAATCTTTGATGATTAGTCTGGTGACCCAACTCTTGTCCGATAGAATTATTGGATATTTTGTCTCCCATGGTAAATTCTTTGCATGAATTATGCGGCTATTACTTCGTACCACAGTCATCTCATCTAAAACTGGTGTCAACTTTAACAAACGGCTTCTGATATCTACCCTTTCATTCTTGATAAGTCGTGCCAGGTCCTCAGAGAAAAACTTCGCCTGCTCTCCTTTAATTACATTGAGTTCCATTCTTTTAAGCTCCTCAGTTGTCAGTTGCCCTGTGCTTCTTTGGGACTGTGTCGTTCTCGTGTTCAAAATAAATCGCTCCACCCAGGCCCGCACCCTGATCAATCTCTGCCATGAGGAAAAGGTTTCTACTTTGAAACAGTCCGTGTTCCCTATTCGTCTTTGCCCCTCTACACATGCCATCATTGTTATTCCCTTTCGCAACTCCTTTGTTACACTGGATTGGTTTAACTCCGTCGCCGGCCAATTTCCCATTGGTTCTAGTAGAAATTTCGGTCCCTCCCACCACATGGTGCTGTTTATCAAATCCGATGCCGATAATCCTCTTGTGATCAAATCCGATGGATTTTCACTTGTTGGAACATAATGCCATTGCCCAGGTTTGGTCATTTCTTGAATGAACCCAATTCGATTAGCTACGAATGGCTTGAATAGTCTCGAATAATTTCGAACCCAATGTATTACGTCTTTACTATCGGACCAGAACCATATCTCACTCATCGGTTTCCCTAGCACTTCTGAAACCCGTCTTGCTAATTTAACTCCAGTACACGCTGCCATTAATTCCAACCTTGGTATACTTATAATTTGCACTGGAGCTACCTTTGCCCTTGACGCAATTAACACACTTTTAGGTCCCACCATAGTTTCTTCCCGTAGATATATAGCTGACCCATATGCGGTGCTTGACGCGTCGGAGAAGACATGTAATTGCCATTCATTTTTCATTTGAGTCCTTAAACATCTCGCAATTCGCAGATCTCCGAGATTATTTGTGTCCTCTACCCACTTGTGTATTTCTTTATTCAACTTTGGAGGTAGCTTTTCGTCCCAATCAAGCCCTGACAACCACAACTTCTGAATAATCATTTTCCCTATGATTATGAATGGGCCTAACAGTCCCAATGGATCCAAGATTCTTGCCACTATGCTCAATACCTTTCTTTCGATAAAAATTCTTCATTCGGCAGATCTACTTGAAAACTAAATTCATCGTCTTCCGAGTACCATTTCAAACCTAGGGTCTTGACGGCCATTGTCGTTTCCTTTTCAATATTCAGTGTTTTAGCTCGTTCTTCAATTGGGATTGTCGCCATAATTCTTTCCGAGTTGGACAGCCATTTTCTAGGCCGCATTCCGGCATTGCCCAAACTGTTTCTAGCCCCTCTTTCAGCCTCATTCCTTCTTCTTCAGAATCAACAGAGTCCATGGTGTCGTCCATATACGTAGACTTGCAAACAGATTCTGTCACTTTTGGGTAGTCCTTTTCAAATTTCTTTGCATTCTCTTGCGCGACTAGCTGGGCAAGGAATGGAGATGCATTAAGACCAAACACTAACCGATTAAACTCATACTTCATAATTTTCCCCCCAGTTGACCATAAAAACCGATGATATTTCCTGTCTTCAAAAGCCATTCTTATTTGCAGATACATTTCTGCTATATCACAAACAACAGCTACGGAAAATCGACGGAAACGTATTAAAATATCAAAAACTTCATTTTGTAATTTTGGTCCAACTTCCACCATATCATTAAGTCCCACCCCATTACACCTGGCTGCTGCATCAAACACAATACGCACTTTCGTGGTGTCCTTATCTCTTCTAACCACGGGAAAGTGTGGTAATATCCATTCCGAATCTCCAGGCATCATTTTCTCTTTTACAATACTTATATAATCTTTTTTCAGGTAACCATTCAAAATATCCTGATACTCAGTTCGTAAGTCTTCCTTTTCAAGCCTCTTGTCCAAACTTCGCAGTCGACTTTCTGCCATTTTTTCACTATTGGGCAAAGCTGTTGGTGACTCTTTCCATGGCACTTTTACCTCGAAATGTCCGTCTACTTTCTTCATCTCAGATTTGGTTTTCTCATAAATCGCCTGGTCTTTCGCTGCAAATATATTTTCCTTTAAGCCGCTATCATCAATTTCCCAAAATCGCTCCATTTGTCGTTGCAAATCCTCGCCCTTGCCGAAGAACGTTCGTATGAAATTGCTTTGGTGGTTCCAAGTTCTTCCCACCGAGGTTCTTCCCACACATGTCCAGCCAAGTGGAGTTAAACGGGCAATCGGTTCATCCAACTTACCATCGATTTCTTTGAGTGCTCGTTGAAGCGTTAAATAATCCGCGCCAATTAACACTTCAACTGCCTGTCTCTCGTCTAGCATCGGAAAATGGATGCCCTTCAGGTGAGTCCACTTATGTTTTTCTCTGGCCCAATTTACTACCTTCATTTCTCCCGTGATATTTGTTACGGCCAGTGCGTTGAAGTTTTTCGTCAATCGGCCGTCATTACTAATTAACTTCATGGTCACTGGAGTAGCCATCATTTGTTGGACATTACCTCCGATAACCCCTATCGGTGTCCTCTTTTCCACCCCTTTTAACCCAAGCTCCTTTAAAATTCTTAGATTGATGTAGCTTACTGAGCTTGCATCATCTAACAGTGCATTGACTTTTATTTTCTTGTTCCCATTTTCCAAGTAGATTGGAATTGTTCTTAAACTAAGGTAAGGTCTTAGGTTTTTCTCGTTCATCCCTTTCTGGGTCAGCATCGTGTTGTTACCCTTTTCACTCTCCTCACTAATTTGTCTTTCATGTAATAATTCGTTGTGCCTTTGCTTACATCCGGTAACCTTGCAGAAAGATTCTTTACGACATTCCTTGGCCATGTGATTTCTTTTGAAGCAATTCCTGCACAGTTTCTTTTCTTCGATGACTTTCTTCCTTTTTGGAATGGTAAGTTGCTTGAACTTGTCACATTGGTCTAGGTAATGTTGACCACCACAGTGTACACACTCTGATCTATAGCCGTTAGAGTTATTCACCTGTATAACTGTTCCACTTTTAACTCTGCCATCTGGTTGCCCCGTAAAATGCGTCCGACCTCCTGGATTGAATCTTTCTCTTCCCCTAGACACCCCTTCTACTCTTGACCCATCATAAGCCCTGGTGCTTGGTTTAGTCCCATACACAACCTCGTTGGTGGACCTTAGGATCTCCGCTTCTTGTTGTATCCATCTTCTCAAATCCTCTATCGTCTCCCGCAATTCCTTTTCTATTTTGTCTTTTTTCCATTTATACACCAGATTCGTCGTTAACTTGCCCAAACACTTTTGAAAAAGATATCCAGTCTTTAACTCGGATTCTTTCCCAGTGGATTTAAATCGCACGGTGACCGTTTCTAATAAACCAACAAATGAGTCTAGATCCTTCAAATCTCCTTCTCGAATTGGCCTGAACTGTTCCATCTCCTCTAACATTGATAAATATATCCTTTCATCCCCACCATATCGCCTATCCAACTTCTCTTTTGCCATTTGATAAGCCTCTGCCGAATATCCTAGATTTTCAATTAACTTTAATGGCTCTCCGTGAAGGTACTTGTGCAGGTGAAACATCTTTTCAACCTCATCACCTTCCGCTTCGTCAACACACGCCGTAAAAGCTGCTTTCCATGGTTCATACTCTTTCATCTTGCCTTCAAAGACCGGTATTGTAATTTTCTGTAGACTTTCCAGTTTTCTTTTGTGCACGGAGTTACTCTTCTTGATGGTATCATCATTCACATTTTCCTTCTCTTCCATAAAAGATTGATTGGCTTTTCTTTCCATCAATGCCCCAATTATTTGATGTTTTTCCTCGATCTCTTGCAGGTCTTTCTCTAAGATTGCAGTGATGTCCAATCTTTGCAATTTTTACTGATCGTTCTCAGATCCCCTAATTCTTCATCTAGACTCTCCTTTTGATCTTCATATTCCGCCAACCATTCGCTAACATCCTTCCCATTTATATCATTGAGAATCTTGTTTCTCAATCTCGTTAATTTTCCTTTTTTCATTCTCTTTTTCCACAGTCCTTCTTCTAAAATCTCTTCGTCATTGCCACCGCACAGCCTGAGTGACAAATGAAGTGTCGAACCTACTTGTATCCTATAATCATTCAATCTTCTTTTATTTTCTAACTGCTTTCCTGCGTATACTAACGTTTGATAATTTTCCGGAATTCCTTCTTTGTCCTGGATTTTTCCTTTTATCTTTTCAATTGTGTCCTTCCATTTAACGTCCAGAGTAATTGTCTTACCGGTAAGAGTTTTGACAAATATTTGACTTTCCCCTCGCAACTCAAAACCCATTACCCCGCTCGCCCTCACCCTTGACTCGGCTCTGTTCTTTACCCTGTTCCCCTGGCTTCCCCCTTTAAAAGAGTGCTGGGGCCCATAGCAGCACTTTCCCACGCTCGGTAGGGAAGGGAGGATGTTTAATTTTACAAAGGTATTATAATATATACATAATATGTATAAAACCAAAAAAGGCATTTTATAATACATTTTAATTACCTTGTTCCGGCTGGCTAGCCGGAACCACGCTCTGCTACCATGTTCATTCGCGAATTCATAATAATCAGAATAATAATCATCACACATAATCATTTTATTGTCATATCCATTTTGATATCTAAATCGAGCTGCTTCCATTTGTGCACGACATACTTGAGATCGATAATCAGGGATCATAGCAGTCATAATACCTCCAGTACTGTCAGTAATATTAAACAATCTCGTAGCTGAACTCTTCTCAATCATTTTATTTGGAACCTGTCCTTGTGTAGCTACACATAAATTTGATCTCATGTTATTCCTTTCTGAACCCAAAACAATATCGATTCGGCCATTTTGATCTTGAGCACATTTCAACAAGTTTGTTTGATCCATATTCAATTCACCAGGTACAGATTGAACTAATTGTCGGTCTCGAGATAATGTGATTAGAGAGAATCCATTGCCCAGAATTTTAAGAGATTTGCTAGATCTGATAACATCGTCTTTACAAATAGTTTCTAATTCCATTTTGCTGCGGGTTCTATTCAACCTTGCCATTTCCATAAATTCCAAATCAAATCGAACAGAACTCAAAATTCAAAAAAATCTTCAGTTAAAACAATTTTCTTCCCAAAAAACTCAATCCAATTTACAACTCTACCAAAATCAAAATCGATCATTAAAAAATAAAAAACCTACCAACTCTTCGCGTCTGTGTGCGCACACTACTCCGAATAGCAAAGAAAAGAAAAGCGCACACAGACGCGAATTAAACANTAATATATATATATACTTAAATATTTGCATATACATACTTAAAGTGATTTATACAAATGTGTCTGCATGACTATTTTAATTAAAATTGATATAAATTTCAAAAGATTCTAGGCGTTTTATTTATTGAATTTGTTAGGTTTATAATTTCTTCATTAAAAATATTTCAAAATCTTGCTCCTTTTGTTTATTATTATAATGATAACACTTAAAAATTGAAACTTTTATTTTTGGACTGGACAATTGGACACAAGTTTTTTATAACAAATTGATATCTAACTTTTTCATTCTAGGATCTACATCTCGTGTAATTCTTTCCAGTGTGCGTTTTATTTGTTTTCTTGTAAAAATGAGACTTTTTAACTTTATTATTTTCTCTTTTTTAATTTTTACAATATCTTCTTTGCTTATCTTCTTTGTCATCGATATTTCCAAACGGAATAAATTAAAATGTAATTATTAATTTATTATAGTTGTCAAAACAAATTTAGTTTATCAAATTATCTTAATTAACTTTTTAATAAATTTATTAATTAACATCCTAAGGAATCCTGTTCATTCGCGAATTCATAATAATCAGAATAATAATCATCACACATAATCATTTTATTGTCATATCCATTTTGATATCTAAATCGAGCTGCTTCCATTTGTGCACGACATACTTGAGATCGATAATCAGGGATCATAGCAGTCATAATACCTCCAGTACTGTCAGTAATATTAAACAATCTCGTAGCTGAACTCTTCTCAATCATTTTATTTGGAACCTGTCCTTGTGTAGCTACACATAAATTTGATCTCATGTTATTCCTTTCTGAACCCAAAACAATATCGATTCGGCCATTTTGATCTTGAGCACATTTCAACAAGTTTGTTTGATCCATATTCAATTCACCAGGTACAGATTGAACTAATTGTCGGTCTCGAGATAATGTGATTAGAGAGAATCCATTGCCCAGAATTTTAAGAGATTTGCTAGATCTGATAACATCGTCTTTACAAATAGTTTCTAATTCCATTTTGCTGCGGGTTCTATTCAACCTTGCCATTTCCATAAATTCCAAATCAAATCGAACAGAACTCAAAATTCAAAAAAATCTTCAGTTAAAACAATTTTCTTCCCAAAAAACTCAATCCAATTTACAACTCTACCAAAATCAAAATCGATCATTAAAAAATAAAAAACCTACCAACTCTTCGCGTCTGTGTGCGCACACTACTCCGAATAGCAAAGAAAAGAAAAGCGCACACAGACGCGAATTAAACAAATCCCATTTGTCATTTACTTATCCTTTCAACTAACATCCACTTTCTCTTTGAAAATTTATAAAGTTTATTCTAATTCAATTAATTACTATTTGATTAATTTTTGTGCAAGCTTAAAATGTTTCTTTTTATTTTCCATTGAGAAAATGTGGTCTTTGATTAATTGAAACATGAAACTTTTGATAAATGTTGGCAGAAACTTATTTGAAAATTATGAATATTGGAATAATTTACAGTTGAATGCTTTGACTAAATTTTAAATATTTATAACCAATATTCATGAAATAATTATTAATAAAATCAGTAATTAATATTGGACAAAGAAATTATTTTATAGGGGTTTTAAATATCTAAAAGAAATAAACCTTGATATAAGAGAAATAATAACTAATATTCTACAATAATAGTAGAATTTTGTATAATAGATACACCTAATTCCAGATGTTAAAAGTCTCTATAATACATGTTGGTGTGTTCATCAGATGATGACTCACCATTTATGAGAATTGGAAGTTATTTACTTCATTTCATTTATTCAATTTTACAAGTAAGTTTTTTTAATTTAAATAACTTTTAAGGTTTGAATTTTGATTTTATAAAATTATGAGATCACTATTCAAGCTTTTAAATGTTACTTGTAGTCAATATTTTGATTATAAATTATTTTTTATTAATTTTCAGGTTTTTTTAAGATTTTTATAACTATGAATTTATTTGGAATTATTTCGAAAAAATGTAAGTTAAGATTAATATTTTTAACTATGAATAAAAAAAGAAATCATCAAAAACATTTATTTTTTAAGACATTTAAGAAAGAAGCGGAGTAGTTTTTTAAGTTTTTGTATTGTTCTTTCTCCAGCTCATTTATATGGTAAATTTTGTCATTTTATGTAATTCTATGAAATTATTATTTTTTTCGAATTTTTTTCCAGAGAAATATCTAAAAATCTAAAGAAAAAATAACTTCAAAAATATTTTATAAATAGATTTTACGATGTCTTGTCGTCCTTTTATCGAAAACTCAAAGTAGAGTTGTCCGATTGAAAATCCAAAGTTTTTTCTGCCATGAATTTTAAAAATAATGATATGTTAACAATATGTTAATTACTTTCTACTTTCGGAATAAAAAAAGCTATATTAAATTTGCGTGTATTTATATTATGTGTGTTGTGTTTGTATGTAAAATTATTTTTCTGTGACTTTCTCAATTCCTATAATAAAACTTTTAACATTCGGAACATTAAATTTTTGCACACAGGTAAGTTTGTGTGTTGATATAGTATAATTTTATCGATTATTTTTTTAGATTATAGAAACTTTTATATTCTTGATTTAGGTGTAAATAGAAATGTCCTGAAATGTAACATGTAACTTAACAGCTGTCAGACTAACATAGCTTCATAAATAGAAAGTGTAAGATTTCGTTAAGAAATGTATATTTATTGCTGATTTTAGAATAAAAATAAAAAGGAACATTTTCGCATTATTTTACTGTATTACTTTCCAAAATGAAAATTTCTTTACAATCTCAAAAAAGTTATATTATGTATGATGTAAAGATGCCTTAAAACTATGGGAGTGTGAGAATTTGTTTGCTTAATTTTCGGTTTAATGTTGAGGATAATATCCAGATTGAGTCAAGTTAAAGAAGGACAATCAAAGATTATGAATTTAAAATAAAGACATTGATTGTATTCAGTCAGCGTTTAACAACACGACATTGAAAGAAAAGCTTGATGGAATTTCCAAAAGCTTTTGAAAAGCAGATATTAACCAAAGAAAGATTATGTTATCTAGTGGGATTCAAAAATGTTATATAATTAGAATAGCTTCTTAAAAACCAAACCATTAATTCATAAGAGTACAGCTGAATCATGAAGCCTGTCTGAAAGATTTGCAAAGGTAATCAAGCAAATCAAACAATATCTTTCTTACAACATCTTTCTTTTACTCATAAACAATTAAACAAAATTAATTTTTTGTCAATTAAACAATTATCCTTAAGTCTTTTACAAAATCCACCAAATTATAGAAATAAAATGAGTTAATTATAATTAATCATTAAGTAAAGAATAAATGACATTTTGTTTAAGCCAAAACTGCTTAATCTCTTTTTTCATAATAAAACATCAAATACAATTTTTTCTATTAATCACAAATCCATTTTTAAATTGAAAAAACATCATAGAAAATGTTCAATTTCATTTCAGAATGCAATTAAAGAATTTGCAAAATTATTATTAGAATTAAAATGTATTAAATAATATTTAAGTATTAATAATTATAGTAATTTATGTTATATAATAATTATAATACTATTAAGTATTATTATATTTATAGAATTTATTAAAAAGAATTTGAAAACTATAAATAAGTAAATATATCGATGTTATTGATATTCACGAATTTTCGGCATTGCCTTTTTCAAGTGAATTATATTTATAATATTTATATTTTACACAAATAATTGACATGATAAGCTTTTGAGCAAGCTTTATTATAAAAGATTTATAATTATGAAATAATCTTTTACGATCCTCTCCTACGATAATGAAAAGAATTATTTCAAAAACAAAATTTCTATCCTAATAAAATCTTTAGTTAATGCTTCTCTTGACATTTAATTATTAAACGTTTAATTGCCAAGAAACCATTATTTCTACTATAACAGTTTTTATGAAAATAATAAACTTATAATAATAATAATAATAATAATAATAATAATAATAATAATAATAATAATAATAATAATAATAATAATAATAATAATAATAATAATAATAATAATAATAATAATAATAATAATAATAATAATAATAATAATAATAATAATAATAATAATAATAATAATAATTGTTAGATGTTATAACATTCAATTCTTCTGTCATCAAATAAATTACTTAGAATAAATAAATCCAAAATTATATTTCATTAAATCTGCTTATATAAACAAATATTCTTGGGACATTTTTTTATAAATTTTAATCTCTACCAAATATCAACATACCGTCAAATTACCACATTCATACTTGAATTGCAATTTTATTAAAAATTATTTTATTTCAAAATTAAAATTTAAATATTCATTTTAATTTTAAACCATTTTAATTATAATATATTTCAATTAATTTAAGTTTCACTTTAAACAAAAAAGATATATTTAATATTTTAATTAAACTATCTGCCTGTGCAGTCAGCATATATTATTTTAGAAATTAAATTTTTCTGTAATCTGCTAATAATGTCATTATTGAGTTAATGACACTTTTTTAAAAAATTCTATTTGTTTTTCTAAATGAAATAAAGATTTTTTTCCTTAAATATTGGTTTATGTTATATATATATATATATATATATATATATATATATATATATATATATATATATATATATATATATATAGTAAAGAAAATGATATTCTTGTAGGTTGTAAGTTTCTGAGTTGTTTGATATATATAATGCTTAATTTTCTCAGTTTTTAGTTGGTAAAATGCAACCTAACTATTACTCTTTTTAATTAATTGTACTTTCAATTGCATATAAGTTTTCAATGGCTAAACAATTTCTTTTGCTGGAGTCCTTTTCAATACTAGAAACATTGTAACATATTGATAAGCTAACACTCGTTACTAATTATGAATATATTATCTTTAAAGAAACAAAATATTAAAAAATGAATGAGAAAAAAGTAATTATTTTCTATAATGTATTTTTATAAATAAATAACAAATTTTCATTATAAAAATAAACAAATATATTTTTCTTTTAATCTATTTTATTTTATAAATATATTAGTGAAAAGAACAAAAACACGGTCCTAAGACAATATTTTACAAAGTACTTGATAAATGTCAAATTTACAGAAGGATAAAATAAGCTTAAATAAATTATTAAAAATTTCAATTTTGAAATAAACTTTACATATCATTATATGTTGACACTAGAAAAATATGCAAAATATCATTAAGAAATAATATTAAAAGTGAATTATTTTTTTAAACAAATAAATAGAAATGAAATAAAGGATAAAACTAACCGACATATTGTCTGAATCCAATAATGCTGATAAAAATAAATAATAATCCAGTACTATACTGATAGTTTAACTGATCTACAAAGTCAATATCATTTCCTCCATAGGCTGTGTGAAAATGTTTTCCAATTTTCAAAAATGTATTGGTTTCCATTCTAAATATTCATTAATTTTAAATAAATAATTACAAAAAATATTAAAATTAAAATGAATATAATAATAATTAAATTTTTCAAAAAAATATATTTCTCCAATTATTATTCAAATTATTTTAAAACTGCATTGCTGATTATAATTTGTCTTTTTATTTTTCATAATTTTACTAATAACAAATTGTATGATGAATAAAATCATTAATTCTTGTAAAATTGAAATTTCGATTTAATTTTGTTTGGTAAATATTTATCATATTTTGAAATTTTCTATGTCAATTCATAAAATAGTAAATTAAATTAAATAAATTTAAAAATCAAATAAATTAAAGATTTTCTCGAATGAAATAAATATTTTAAAAATCGTTTTTTTATCCTTAAATGTCCTTAATTTGTCGTAAATAATTATAATTTAATTATAAATTAAAATAATATTTATTTATTTTTGTAACAACCTTTTTTCCAAAGATTCGAATTGCTGTTTCACAATTTTTATAATAAATATTAATCTATAGTTTAAAAAGAAATAAAGGAAAGCGTAAATTTAAAATGAAAAGAATATATTTTATTAAATGACTTGATAATACGTTAAACTATTTTATGCGATAGGTTAATTAATATTTAATTAGTAAATAAATATTACTGGTAACTTTATACCTAAATAACTTTTTATTATTTCGTAAGTCTTATTTATCAGGAAAAGTTAATATAAAATTTTAATCAAATTTAGAGTAGCAATATAATACTTTTTAATAATATATATTTTTATAATATACACAAAGCTTTCGAATTAAGTGTATAAAAATGTGTATAAAAATTTAATTTTACACGAATTCAGGGAATGTTTACCCAGAGATTTTCCAAATAATTTTTTTAAATTTTTTTTATTTGTCGGAATTTTGTTTACATGTGAGAAAATGAAATTCGATCTAATAAAACAAGTAAAATATTATTAGAACAATTGCTATTTACTGCATTTCTGAAATAATGAAAATTAATCTCTATTTATTTATTCAACTTGTTGTTTATATTATTAAGAAATCTTTTTTGTTAATAATGTTATTCTCTCAAAAATACAACAATAAATAGCTGAAAAATATTGGAAAAGTTCAACAACTTAAATATAAATTATAAAAATTAATAAAAAAATATATTAAAATATTAAAAATCCTATATTGAAATATTTTACATTTATTAATTTTGATTTATTTTATTCTCGTTTTTTTCGTTCATTGATCCAGAGTCTGAAATAAGAAGGATAAATGAAGTTGCAAATAATATATCAAGAAAATATAAAAATTATAAAATTATAAATTTTTGAAAGAATATTTGCTGAAGTTTTCCGGTCAATTTCGGTCTACAGTGACCCTTCACTGTAATTATTATTTATAAATTGATCAATTATTATTATATCAAAGCTCATTACTCCTTTAATGTTTAAATGTAATTTGGACATTCATCGTGTTTAATTTATAAATACTGGAAAAGTTTAAATTTAAAAAAAAATATTTATATTTTCATTTAAGAATTATTTTTAGGTATTTTTAGCTTAGAAAATTTTAAGACTTTAAATTTTCGACTTAAAATTCTGTCCAAAAATCCCCTTATTTTAGTGTGATTTTTACAATGACATAACAAGTCGATCAAACAATTCGTAAAAAAACTATAAATAATTTAAAATAAAATAAAATATTAAAATAAGTTTAAATAAATTTTAAAAAAATCACTCCGTTAAAACAATAAATAAATTAAAAAAATCATTTCAAAACATAAACAAATATCCCCGAATTTTCTAGATAAATATCCTATAAGGCACACTGCGTATAATATACTATATATAATATAAGATTCAACGTAAACGTAAATCCAGAAATTATTTGAATTGTTTTCAATTGAAGTTTTGAATTTCAGTTTCATTATTTCATAGAATATATATATTTTCAATTTCAACCTATTGAAAAAATTGAAATATTATTTTCGAAAATTTTTAAACTTTCTAATAATAAATTTATTTATTTTGAATACTATTTTAACTGTTATGTAAAAGACAAAAATCAGACTTTAATTAACAGCAATACTTTACAATGATTTTTCATATCGCTCAAACTTTAAATAAACTCGATCTATCCTATTTACTTTTTTCCAAGAACTTATTCTTTTAAAGGATGTATAGTAGGATACTATGAGCTTACTGAACCAAGAGGACATACGATATGTATTATATAATCATTGGACGAGTAATGATGATGTAATCAAATATACTATAATATATTTATGTAACATATATCATTCTGTAATTATTGGGTTTATGTAGTGCGCGCGGTTATGTACTCAATCTGTGATACAAAACTCGGGGAATTTTCTCGAAAAGCTGTGATGTGACAATCTAGAAATATCAGTGGTTGAGTGAGAGTTGATAGGGACTGTGAGAGTTAGGAAATCCAAGCGGACAGTTGGCTGTAGTTGTGATGTAAGAGTTGGAAAATATGAGTTTTCAATTGAATTTAAGTAAATTAGGATGAATTGATTGAACAAGATGTATAAATTGCAAATAAGTATTTTTTTATTAATATTATTATCTTTATATTATTATTATTATTTTAAATACGTTTCGTACAAAATATT
This sequence comes from Schmidtea polychroa, assembly GCA_959609185.1. NCBI lineage: Eukaryota > Metazoa > Platyhelminthes > Tricladida > Dugesiidae > Schmidtea > Schmidtea polychroa. The sequence continues at coordinate 44,560 of CAUHTR010002064.1, forward strand.
TACATCTAAAACGCGTGAGATAGTTTAGAGATTTTCATGTTTGAAAGTGATTTCATTGATTTTTGTGGTCCACTTTAGATAACGTTTAGAATGACAAGATATAACAGGAAATGAAAACATACCGGACTATATCGAAAATATCAATAGGAACAGTAATAGGAACAGTGAGATAGTTCAGCAACAAGTAATACACCAACCGTTACAACAATCATAAAAAATTCATAGAATTTTCAACATTGGAGATAAAGTATCAGTTAAAATAGATTTACGAAATAAAGACGACAATCGATACAGAAGTCCCATTGAAATAACAAGGCAAATACATGAAAACAGCTATGAAATGTTAGATAATTTATGTTCTACGATCATTCAGAATATTGAATGGTTAAAACCTTTTAAAGGAAGGAGATGTAAGTAATCTAATAATTAAATCACCTAATTAATAATTATCGTCAATGATTTGATGCTTGTGTGTATGTCATTGTATGTCTGAAACATGTTTCATATTTCATTCTTACATAATAGTATTCGATCATAAGGAGACAAATACTTGAACTGTTATGTCATAAAATAAATATTAGAAAATTCTATACTTCGATTTTTTTAAACAATAATAATGGTAAAAATAATAATAATACTAAGTAAAATAAAAGTAATAGTAAAAAAATATAATAATCGCATTATTAAAAAAATAGAAATAATAACCACTTAATTAAATGGTGTAAATTTTTTTACGGGTGTCTAACATTAAAATAATATAAACATTACAAGCTTTGTGATACACAATGCAAATCCCAATATTAGACTAGTTTCGAGCTTTTAGCTCTCATCAGTACTATGCAGGAGACGCGAAAATTTCTCTTCGCGCCAGGTTAGTATACAATATTGCTGATTCAACTATTAGCAAGTCATATAATGAGAAATTATCACAGAATGCTCCAAACGATTATTACAAATAATAATTCAAACATTTGACGGATATATTTCTATTTGATATTCGAGATTGACTAAACTAAGAAAAGTGTTTATTCTATTTAAATTATATTTTTCTATTTAATGTAACTATTCCGCTTCAATATCAACTTAAAAATATTTATATATGATACTTTTGCTTATCTTATGTTTACTTAACTATTGATATGCATAATTGAAAAATAAAAGACAACATTCTGGAATAACTAACCATTTTATTTCATCCAGAAATCCTGATAGAAATTAAAATATCCTTCAAAGATTAATAACATATAATTATAAAATCACTGTTGTGAGCAGGCTTTAATTTCTATCCAAAATAATAATTCATTTTTCTAATCAGGTAATATTTGGTTGATCAGTTTTAATTAATTCATTTTTGGCTATTTTCGTTTCTGTTTGCAAAAATTGCTTATTTAATATAATAATTTGTATTTTATTTAATATTACCATATTGTTGTTAATCTATTGTTTCACAGTTATTTATGTCACTCAATAACCTGATTAGTTTTATTTGAAATCTTGTTTCTGTGTGCTTAATTAATTTCGTTCGATGTTGCATATTTGCGACATTAGAAGAGTTAGTATAGATGCTCTCAAAATTCAAAGGATTAAACATTTTAAAAATTGGTTTTAGCTGAATATTTAAGTTTTACCGTGACATTACAAAAAATAATCTTTTAACAATAACGCATGAGACAAAAAAAAGAAATGGTTTAGAATATTATTCAGGCTGTGGAAAAGGCGTCACTACATTTTATCATTTTAAATTAATATTCCATTTTTCAAGTCATTTATTTTTTGGCAATATTTCTAAATAATTTATTATGCTGAGGTTATTGAAATCTTACTTTTCTATGAATTAGAAAATATAATTTTGCGTTTTACTCTTTTTCCCATAAAAGCAACTCTAAAGAATTGCGTACACAACTGGTGAAGTTCGTTATCTTTTCACACTAATTTAGCCATTTAATATTTGTAACACAGCAATTTTAATATGAATGATCAAGACGTGGATTTGGACACATTTATTCAAGGTTTATTAATGGGAACTTAGTGTTAGTCACAGAATAATTCTGTGGCATTGCAACTGATGGGGAAATGTCGTGTGTTCAATCTATGGATTCCATAACTGATGAAACAGGAGACAATCGTGAAAGATTTTTAACGAAACTTTACTGAAATATGTTGCAAATGATTTCTTGAGACAATAGATTGTCATGGATGAAGTGTGGATCTATTTGGTCTATGATAGAAGTTTTTATCATATAAGTTGTAGAGATAATGACTGTGATTGCTCATTGACAATTAGTCTTTATATGTTGTGGTTGTAAGAGTGTTCGTTGATGCAGTATTGGTACATGGTCAAAATAAAATTTGTTAATATTTGCTTGGTTCAAACAGTTTAAAAAGACATTGGTGACTACTTGGTAAAGAATATCATCAAATCACATACGAGGATTTTGAAAGTTTTCCAAAAAAATCTCCACAAAATCTTCACAAAATCTTTCAAAAATCAAATTTTTTCAAGACAAGTTTAAAACCTCTTAACAATGACAAATCTAAATGAGATTGTAAATGAAATATTTATGTTTCTTTTCTTTTCATTATTAGATGACAATAGATTAACAAATTTAGTCAAATTTAATCACAAATATTTGATACAATTTTTATAAAGAATTTCTTTCCGTATTGTTTGACGGCTCGCTCATTCATCCAAAACATTTAACTTGTGTGGGGATATTTTATTTCATGAAACATATTTCCCTTAATATCAAAAATTAAAAAATATGGACTACAAAATGAATCTATTTATTAAAACAACTGAGTTATTCAAAATAATATTTTACACACATTATTATTTATATATTAAGTATTATTTCACATTTTACAATCTGTAGGATATATTCCATGTGTGCACCAAATACATAATAAAAAATTGAAATTTATTATTTTCTCAGCATTTTGCTTTTCATTTTTTAATTTTAAAGAATTTTTGGTAGTGTTTATGAATATTTGCTTTTTAATGAATGTAAAGAAATGTAAAATGACAAGCCGTTAAGTGTGTAACAGTGATGGATTTGTGCCACTTTTATACTACATGCGTACTGCCTTAACTTGCGCATCTAAAAGGATACTACTCACAGCAATACCAACACATTTAGAACGTATAGTTCAGTGATGGCCAACCTATGGTACGTGAGAGAATTTGATGACACCCGAAGTTTTTATAAGTTTAAAAAAAAATTTTGAATTATTTTTGTTAAAAAAGCTTTACTTTTTTACAAAACGTAATGAGCAGAAATTTTAAGTATTTCCCAAATTTCAAAAAAAAATAGATTGATGAACTTAGAAATTCATGAAAACTCAGATGTAACAAAAATAATAAAATAAATCAACAATATTTTGAAGCTAGAATTGAACAATTTTCGGCAAGATTTATACAATTTCGACAATTTGAATAAACTTCAAAATTTATTACCCGTCCAGATATTTATACATACGAACAGTTAAATTTAATGATATTCGAATTTATGAATTTAGAAGATTTCGAGATGCAATTGGTGGATTTTCAATCTAGTTCGATATGGAAACAAAAATTCATTGATTTAAGAATCATTTTGGAAGAAATTGAACGAGATCGATTATTTGGAGCAGTCCAGAGAAATGGCGAAAATGAAATTCTTACTACTTGGAAATCTATTCACGATAATTTTTCATGCCTTAAAAAAATAGCAATGGCTATTTTAACAATTTTTTCATCTACTTATTCTTGTGAAACGTTTCCTTCAATGAATTTTATTAAATCAGACATGAGAAATAAACTAACAGACGATAGTAGTACTTCTTGTATCTTATTAAAAGCTACGAATTATGAGCCGGATATAAAATATTTATCATCCACCGTACAATAACAGAAATGTCATTAATCTAAGTTTGTTTTGCAAAAATAATTTCATTCTTTAATTATTCTTTATTTATTTATATAACTAAATAAATAAAAATATGGATTTTTTTATTTCATTTCAACTATATTTTCATTTTATACTTTTTTTAATAAAGATATTAATATATTAACATAACACAAAAATTTTTGTTTATTATGTATAGTTCTGAAATTTATTTACAGAAAACATATTATCTTATGTATTGGTTTTATTTTATTTTCTCGGCACGCGTCTTAATATTTTATATAAAAAATCCTAATGACATGCAAGCTAGAAAAGGTTGCAACATTTAACATAAATTCATTCGTGCCTATTATATAGCAACGCGCAAGTGTATAATTTCCAATGTACATCCAAACGCACTCATTAAATATTGCCAAATCAAAATGCAACTATATATTTGATCAATAATTTTAAATAAATTTCTTTTATTAGAATACTCATTAAATTAAGAACAAAACAAAAATGAGCAATGTAGAAAATATTAAAAAAATGTTTTTATTTAACTCATTTAAACAAAATGACTTATACTATCAATTTTGATAATGATATATATTTTATATATATTTTTGTTATAAATTTTATGTTATGTTCTATTTTTCGAAAGAAGACCAACCTTTTGGATATAATTACTAAATATTTATGACATCCTTGTCTCAAGATTCCGAATAAAATAGTGTTAAGAAGTGAAACAGTGAATAATAAATATTCATAAATAAATATTTTAATTATTTATTTTAATCAAAACGCAATGTTATAATGAGACATATCTATTAATAAATCAAAATCTCAATTACGAATAAATTTATTTTTGATGTTTAAAAAAATTTTTAAATGTCTTTCGATTTTTTAAAATTACTTATCTAAACTATTTCTAAAAGTATTAAATATTTTCTCATTAATTCCCATTTAATATTCTAAAAATATTAAAAATATATTGACTTAAATGCATTTTGTTCTCCCTATGATCAATATTTAATGGAGAATTACTAAGGAAAAATTAATGAAAAGTTCCATTTAATGATGTCCAATAAAAGAGATATTTATTACAAATTATCGCATTTTTCAACAATAAATAATTGAGGTGAGGGCATATGGAAATTTTGAACTCAAAGTTTGCTAACTAATAAAAATTATTTTCATAAATGTTGAGGTTGATGGAATATTTTCTTATTATATATCATATATTTCCGCTCAATTAAATATTTTATGAAAACATAAAATTTAATTAGATAGTAATTAAAATTTAAAGAAGTTTTACTGATTTATTTTCGGTACAAAATATATTTTTTTACTGATTGTTGACTAAAGTGTATGTCTAAAATATATGCATATTATTTCATTAAAATATAAAAACATTGTTTCAATATTGTTTTTTATTCTTAAAATTTCAATGACTTCTATTTAATATGGCGCCACCATCAATGATTATATTTCTTTAATTTATGAAACAAGAAAATATGTAATGTTGAATATGAAAGACAGTTCAAATACCAACATTTCAAAAGAACTGAAATACTAATTGTCCTATCCTAGTAATATTGAAACAATACAGTCATATAAGATCAAAACATCAAAAAATTGAAATTAAGTGTTTATTTACTATACTAAAATTCATTATTTCAATTATTATATTAAAATTATTAATTGAAATATATCTTTATTTTGCTTAAAAATCAGCATTTTTTCTAAATTTCTGTCAATTTGAATAAAAACATGGATTGACAATATTATAATTTACAACACAGACAATCAAGTTGGAAAAGCATATTACAAATATTTGTTAAATAATTGTTTAAACGATTATTTTGTTTATTTGATACATAATTGTGTTATCAAATAATTAAAATAAAATTTTAAAAATTAATTAGAAGTGTTTTAGAAATGATTATTAAAGGTGACAACGATGTTAATCTGACATATTAAATCTGATATTTTTAATGTCTTTTATTTATTTGTTATTAGTTAATGGAATATAATATGAACATTCGATACTTTTTACACAGATTTATTACATTTTTTAATTTATTTTATTTGAAGTAACACGGTTCAAAAAGTTTTTCTTTTTGAACATTTATTTTCAAATTCACTATCTTATAATTATGTACGTTATCATCTAGCACAGTTGCTTCTGATTGGCTGAATAAAAGCATGACTCACCCGAGTGATGACTCGTTCGAAGCGTCATGAGTCGGTAGACATTTTGTATGAGTCATGTGTGTAATGAGTCGTAGTAGAGATATAACAAAATATGAGAGCAGGAAATGCATTATGTTTTATGAGACCATTTAGATAGATTATTACATTTTCCAAAATTCATTGTTACTGAAATCTATTGTATTTAAATATATGTCATTTTATATTGTAACTCATTCAGAATTAATGGTTTCTTACATCCAATTATTCTAACTTTCCTCAATTTGAAAAATATGATTGGATATTTTCCACTTTTTTCAACAATTTGCTGAGGCTTTCCGGTAAGGAATGTAATATTGTTCACATCAGTCTTTCCTCTATAATTTATATTTGATAGCATGTTTAATAATTTCTTACCTGATCTAGATATATATATTATAAGAACTATTTTTTCAAATTTCACCATTGATTTCATTTCCATTGACATTGTATTTATTAAAATGCTTGATTATACATCACTAAATATATCGATGTTTTTAATATTCACTAATTTTCGGCACTGAATTTTTTCCAAAATTCACTTGAAGTGAAGTCAAGATTTTTAATAAATACAATGTATACAATCATTGAATAATTTAAATGTTGTAATATTAAGGGTTAGGCATACGGGACATAAATAATAAATTTTGAAGTAGTAGGTTATCACATAATACTTAACCATTATTTTATTACAATGGAACATGAAACATTTCTATAATAAAATTGGAGAAATGTTTCATGTTCCATTGTAATAAAATAATATCATATCAATAGCACGCTAATATCTAAAAAATGTATATGCTACCTCTTCAGTTTTCACTGAGATATATTACATTTGTACATCATTTTTTATTCTTTTATTTCTCACAAAATATTTAGTAAAAAGGTTTAAACGATTGTTGAAAAGGTCGCACTGTGTACATATTTTTTATTTTTATAAGCTAATGTATTATTATATGCGTTTATCAATTTAATATGCACTTTCTATTGTCTGAGTAAAAATAGCTAATAAAAATGATACTGAAAATTCTATGTTAAGTAAATGGAAATAGTTATTTAAAGTGAATATAAAAAACCAAAAAAGTAAAAATAAAAGAAATTGAATATAAAAATAGATCATTGATAAAAGGATAAAAGATTTTATTTTTATGGAATTTATAAATAACTAAAACAGAAAGGGCTTTGTAGTTATGCTGTTCTTTATCATACTAATTTTGATTGAAAAAAGAATTATACAGAACAAAATAATTTTTAATATAAAAATATTACCAAATTCTTATGCTTAAATTATTTATCAAAGAAAATTATTACAAATAACGCACGAATGCAAACCAATTTAAACCAATAACGATCTGTAGTCGCATTATCTTATTCAATAAATTAAAGAAATTGTAAATTTTGTTCAAAAGTTATCAGTTCTTGCAAAAAAAATGGTAACAAATGAAAATTATGCTAAAATAATTTTCGCAAAAAAATATATGATAATTGTCTAAATGTCAAAATTATGCATGAATACTTTCTTAATTGGAATTCTGTTCAGATTTATTTGAAACAAATTTTATTTTTATTTTAAATTTTTGTCATTAATAATTGAAATTAATACTAAAGATATTATTGAAATGTAGACATTTCATTTGATCTCAAAAATCAAACGATTTCAAGAATAAGTAAAATAATAATAATAATAATAATAATAATAATAATAATAATAATAATAATAATAATAATAATAATAATAATAATAATAATAATAATAATAATAATAATAATCAAATTAATAATAAAAAATGATGATTTCTTGGTAGCAGCATTAATTAAATGTTTAAAACGTAATCGGTAATATAAACAAAAAATAAAATAAGTTATTATTATTATTATTATTATTATTATTATTATTATTATTATTATTATTATTATTATTATTATTATTATTATTATTATTATTATTATTATTATTATTATTATTATTATTATTATTATTATTATTATTATTATCATCATCATCATCATTACCATAACGATGACAATAATTATGTTTCATCGAATAATTTCAACAATAAAAGTTAGTCATATTACTGATATGAAGTTTTCTTTTGATAATTAAAAATAATTGAATTCATTAGATTTCGCGGCAAAAACAATTATAGGAAATCATAAAGATATTAATGATATAAATGTGAAATATCAAGTACATATTATGGGGTTTTGTACAGTTGTTGAAATATGCTGTAATAATTTGTATTAAAGTTGTATTTATTTGAGTGACAGTGAAAACCATGGGTGGATATCCAATGTCAATTCTTTATTATGTTTTAGTTGTTGGGCAAAGGAAAACTTGACATTTTCAATAAATCTTTTGCTATTTTTATGTAGTTAAAATATATCTAGTTTAATATTTTTCTGATAGATTTTTTAATCATATTTCATTGCGTCATTAGTAATTTCATTCAAGGGATTTTAAGAAACAATTTTTTCATGTTAAAATTTTCAAGTCTAACATTAATTTGTGCAATGAAAATTGTTTTCATTTTATACAGAAAAGTCTCATAGACAAGCACTTTTAGACTTGGCAAAAATAATTTCATTTTTCTCAAAATAATATAATTTACGTTAACTATGCATAAAATTCATTAAGTCAGTGCAATTAGATTGTACTCGAGATAAAAAAACATTTGGACAAATTTACTTTTATAATAAGAATAGTTAAGTTATCTTTAAGGTAGTGAGATGAAAAAAACGATAAAAGATTTTATTGACAATTAATTAATTTATTATATTGAAAAATTATTTTTTATTTATAATAGAACAATCGAGTTTTCTATAATATTAAATTTTTAAAACGAATAATATTTCAATATTTTAATGAATATTTGGAAAATATATTTCACTAAATAATATTTGAATAAAATTTTAATCGTATATTTAAATAAGATCAGCTGTGTAAATATTGTCTAGAATTATAGAAAATTAGTTTCAGTAAAACAAACAAAGGTTTTTGAATAGATGTATAAATTTATTTCTGCAAATTAAAAAGGCCTAGCAAAATTAGTTTAACAAACATATAAAATTTGGTAAATAAAATTAATTAGTCGAAGTCGTTTGAAGTTCAATGAAAAAAATCTCTAACCATGTATTATTATTATTATTATTATTATTATTATTATTATTATTATTATTATTATTATTATTATTATTATTATTATTATTATTATTATTATTATTATTATTATTATTATTATTATTATTATTATTATTATTATTATTATTATTATTATTATTATTATTATTATTATTATTATTATTATTATTATTATTATTATTATTATTATTATTATTATTATTATTATTATTATTATTATTATTATTATTATTATTATTATTATTATTATTATTATTAATATTATTGTTATTGTTATTATTATTATGATCATTATGACTGAATTACTTATGCAAAAATAATAGGGAGACGTTATTTTTTAAATTTTCAAATTTTTAAAATTTTAAACTTTTTGTTTTCCATATTTATAGTTGACTAATAACATAAATTTAACTCAGTTTTGTTGCTTTAAAAAATAATCCATGCTTAATTACAATTAATTTTTAGTATGATGATATCGTATGTTATTTATTATTTATACGGTCCTTTGATACTTGCGAAATATTCAGTTGTAAAATTGGCCAATTATTTCCCAATGGAATAAACTCGGAATAAATAATTTCATATGTTATTTCGAATTGAGTATTATTATTATTATTATTATTATTATTATTATTATTATTATTATTATTATTATTATTATTATTATTTATATTGTGAGATGTCACAAATAAGCATTAAGTCTTATAAAATATAGACCTGTAAGCTGTGAGTTTTTAAAATTGAAATGACCATATTATATTCTTTCTTTAAATGTTATTTATATTATAATCCTCGTGTAATTTAAGAGATTTTAATGAAAAATGTATAAAGGTTCTATGTGTTGAAATTCATTGGATTACATCTAAGTCATAAAACGTTAAATGTCAATGAAATTTGTTTTTGACTTTTTCTGCTATCTGTTCTCTAATCCCATCACATGCATTCATCTCTATTTACAGTATCAAATGCATTTTCAAAAGAAATTTCTCTTAATGAATATTATGGGTAATATTTATTTATTATTTCGTCAAAAATAATATTTTATGTTGAAAGTTCAACTGTTACTATTTTTGCACAAATTTCAGTAACATGTGTTGTTGTTTCATAATATTTTTCCAATTACTTTTATTTTACTGTCAATTTTAATATTTTTAAACTTCTGTGATGAAAATTGAAAAATGTTTCTCATATATATCTTATCCTTTTTCATTAAATTTTGGTGTATTGAAATTAATTCAATAGTATTAAATATTTCAATGTAAATGATATAATGATATAAAAACAACAGCCAGATTTTACTGAAATAATAAAATTGAAATCAACTGGGATTTTTTCATTTTTCTTAAAATTTATGTTGTTTGAGAAAGAAATTATATTCTGTAAAAAAGAAAATAGAAAATACCAGAATGATAATGTACACGTGGTAGTTCATTAGTAAATGAATAATTGAAATTTTTATGTTAAAATGTATAATATTAATTTAAAAAACGAAACTTTCCAATGATTGCTAATTATATTTCAATTTTCCATTAATCTCAATCATTATTCATTTATTTTCTTTCATTCTAATACTAATGAAATTTATTTTTTTTTATTTTAAAAAAGTTTTTATTTTTATTTTTTAAGTTTATTAATACGGAAGAGTAAAAAACCTTTCTATTTAACTTAATTTGAAATTAAATTAAGAAATTTAACATAAAAATATTTTAAGACTTTTTATATCGTTTTTTTCTTTATATATTTTTTTTCAATGAAACTGATTTCCATTGATTCATTCATCACATTATCAGACAACGTACAGTGAAACTCACTTAAGAATTTCAGTATATCCGGGCCCATTTTGTGTGTGATAATAAATATAATAAACTTTTTCATTCGAAATTACGAGCATTTTAAGAATATCAAAAAATATATATTGGTCAATCCTGAATAAATAATGTGAAACTGCATTTTTTAAAGATAGTTTTGTATGTAAACTTTTGTTTTACCGCTTTGTATTTTAACATTTTATAATTAATTATAATATTTTGATGAATCTTTTATAAATCTTTATGAAAAAATAAAATATTATGATAATTTCATCAGTTAGGTTTTATTGAAATATTTTTTTTAACTCTACAACGTTCAATTTGTTCAGAAATGATTAATTATATTCCAAAACTAAGTCATTTGTATATTATTGTGATGAATTATCTTATTTGTTGCATTATTTGTTCATTATTATTTATTACCTCATGTAGAATTAAACGATAACTTGTATAATTAAATTTTAATAGAAATAACGTTTTATCATTAAAAAAATTAGATAAAATATAATTAAATTTCCGTAAAAATGACCAAACATAAAATATAAAATATAATTAATTTTCATGTTAAAAATTTTCAATAAATAAAAAATTTATTTGTCCTTCAAATAATCACGTGAAACAATAAATTATTTAATTATCTATTTAAAAGTTAAAACAAATCAATTTCAAAATTGATAACTTTAATTTATATACAAAAATAACTACACTAAAACAAATCAGTGAATTTAATTAATTTAAATATATTATTTTAAATTATTTTAAATATAAAAGGAGTGCCTTTAACTTTCGATTTTATTTAAAAACAAACAAGAAAATAAAAATACCTAAATGTAACTTTTTTTCTTGGGATATGAATTTTTATTTGCGGGCGACTTCCAGTAATTACGCGGTCCAAGTCAAAAATGTAACAATTGAAAGTGGAAGAGTTTATAAATACTTAAGTAAATAACTGTATTACAACTTTAATATTGTTTAAATCAATTAATTTGAATCATTTTTAATTTTATTTGTTTTGAATTTTTTCAATTTTTATAATTATAGAAAAATATTAGAAAACATATTAGATTTATTTTTAAAAGATTTTACTAGTGGTAAAATAGTCAGAAAGGTAATTTATGTATATAGCTAAAATAGTTACTACTTGTCTCAGTATTAATGATGGATTTAGAAACTTTTATTTATTAATTTTAGATTTTTATTAAAATTAATTTTATAAACTACATCAATGTAATAATTACATATATTCTAATATTCAATATTTAATAATTTTCTTTCATATAAAAATAAAATTAATTTCAAAAATAAAATATAATCGGTAAAATATTTTAATTTTTTGGTCGACTTCTATCTGTTTGCTTTTTTTGATATTACATTTATTTCCATTGTGACAAAAAATCAAAAATTAATTTTCTATGAAACACAAATTTTCAGATTTTTTATTTATCAAGTCATAAAATATAATGATATTAGTTTTCTTTCGACAATATTTCATTATAAAAAATCACTTATTGACTCAAAATTCAGATTAAAAATGCTCTTATTCACTGTCATGTCAATTTGCTTAGATAAGTTCACTAAAATTTAGAGATATAAAAGGCCAATAGAGTTATTTTTATCTTTAAAAATTCTATTTGAAATCTTTAGCGATAGAAATAATTTTCCAAAATTTCTCATTATTATTAATGATGCCATTACCCGAATAATTAGTAAATCATCTGCAATTTTGAGCATCATTAAAATAATTAAAATAGTATTTCTTACTAAAATTAAATATATTTAGCATGCTCAAGGTTTTCTTTAAAGATGCGCATTAGTCCTGTCTCGCATGGAGGTACCCTTGATTAGTTACATATTTTGAATATGAGGTATATATACAATATAATAATAATATTAATAATAATATTAATAATAATAATATTAATAATAATAATAATAATAATAATAAAAAAAATTTAAAAAAAATTAAAGTTTATTTTAATACAAAAAAATCCTTTTAGTAGGAATTACAACAATTAAAAAGAGCTGATGATCAATTTTTCTTCTTTTATAGTTTTTAAATCTTTAATAAGCACCTTAAGCTACAAAGCTTAAAATCGTAAACACATATATAATATAATCAATCGCTTGTATGATCTCGGAAAATGTGATAACTCGATATCACTGCCGCTTTGGATGATATTTTCGCAAGATATTTGGTTTCTTGTTTTGATAATCCAATTTTTGCTAGTAGGGTGTCATTTTTTCGATCCCATGAACCAAGAGTTCCTATTACTAATACAGATATCAATGTTAAACATCCATTCAGTTTTCCAATCTGTGCTGCAATATCTTGATACTTTTCATAATTTTTATTTCTTGCATTTTCAAAATTGTCATTGTCCTCATAAGGCACTTTCAAATCAATAATATGAAAAAGAATTTTTCTTTGTGGTTTGATCAATATATCCGGCTTTAGTGTGGTTTAAATTCCGATAGGAGATGTCTCGATATCTACATCTATACCTATTGATACTAAATATTCCCCAACAACTTTTAGGACATTTGAATGCTTTGATCTTTTGACATTTATTTTTTCAGTATAATGATTAAATATGTGTGCCTACGTTTCTGGAAATATTTTACAGTGTCTACACATAATATCAAGATTTTCTTTTAATCTGAATGGGCCATATTTCAGGTTAAGCATATTGTTCCTGGCGTTGACTAAAAAGTAAAATTGTGGATCTGTTAGGCAGTCAGATTGTATGAAGATTGATGCGTAGTCGCTTTCACCGATATGTTTTGCAATATGTCCTTGACTGACCATAATTCGCCATCTTTCCGCATATATCATGCTTATAAGGTCATGTATTTATGAGCCTGTTTCCTCCATATTATCTTTATTCATAATTCGCAATCTTTCTTCATGTTTTATTTCCAAGACGAATTCATTGTCAATAATCTTTAAGCGTATCAGAATGCTGAATTTTTCTTTTAGTCGTTTAACTGATTTTCTAAATTTGAGAAAAATCGATTCTTTCATACCAACCCCTGTAGTTTCTCCATTCATCCATTTGATCGCAGTGTCCAAGCAAGATCCATTTCCTCTGGAACATATTAATTCATTTATGAGCATAGTTTTAAAGCCGATGTCATTAGAATTGAACATTCTCAGGAAGTGAACGACACAAACTCGATTGAAAGATGTTTATGGATAAGGAAGGTCAGTTAAGGGTTAGTATAGGGGTCAAAATTTTGGGTATCTTAGATTTAAAAGAAACTGTGATGGGCAAGGATGGGTTATGATCATTTAGAGAAGAAAATACATGTTATGTGTTTAAAGCAAGGTAGATGTGTCAGAATTATGTGAGAGTTGACGAAAGCTATGTTACAGTGCAAAGGTTTAAGTGAATAATAATAGTAATAATAATAATAATAATAATAATAATAATAATAATAATAATAATAATAATAATAATAATAATAATAATAATAATAATAATAATAATAATAATAATAATAATAATAATAATAACAATAATATAATATAATAATAATAATAATAATAATAATAATAATAATAATAATAATAATAATAATAATGTATTTATTAAAAAGCATGACTATAAATCAGTAAATATACCGTTGATTTTATACTGATTCATAGTAAAGGTTTTTAATAAATAAAATGTCAATTAAAAAGAAATCAGTGGCGAAATTTGAAAAAAAGTTCTTCTAATAATAATAATAATATTAATAATATTAATAATAATAATAATAATAATAATAATAATAATAATAATAATAATAATAATAATAATAATAATAATAATAATAATAATAATAATAATGATAATAATAATAATAATAATATTAACTCAATAAAAATCAAAGGAAAACAAATCTCCACTAACATAAAATAATATATTTAAAAACATATTACATTATTTTGATATATTTAATTAATAAAATTAATATCCATGATCTGGGAAATGAGGATGATATTCTGAATTGAAAAGTGGGTCGATATTTTCCGAATAAATTACTTGGTTGATGTTTACCGAGGCCGTCATAACCAAGTTACGTCCTTATAATGTCGATATGCCAAACTTTTATTGGGCTCCACCCATAACTGTTTTTCGTCTGCATTGGTTAATGCCGTTTAATTATTTTTAAATGTATAAAGCTGGTGATTTTATCATTAATTATTCTAAATTGAGGAGCGAAAAGGGTTCCATAATTTAAATATCAATCTAGGTACGACACATGTTTTATGTTAGTACCCTACAATTTTTTACGGTTTTACTGTAGAAACTATAATTTAAAAATTTATAGTAATTTTTATCTAGTGCATTATTTGATTCCGCTCTAAATGGCGTATTGGTATCAATATATTTTGTAAAAATATTACCCTGTCCAAATTTAACGGCCCGTGAACCTTTTTTAATGTTACCCCAAATGAAAGAAAAAGCTTTAGAAGTCTCCAATAAGAATATAATTCACCTTTGAATAATGCGTGAGCATCAATTTCTCAAACTTTGAATCGGGTGACCACATTGTTTCAGCAGCAACTGAAAAATCGACCAGTTTATTATGAATTTCACTTGGATTTCAACATCGACTTCTGATGTATAACCAAAAGAAATAATTTTTGTATCTGATGATTTGCAATAAAAAATTCTTTTATTTAACTCTTCCTTATCCGTTACCCAAACAAAATCTATTTATGGAAGCTTTTGGCTAATTGCCTACCCATATAAATTATTAATATCAATATATAAAAGCTGAGTGTTGTCGGAACATACTACATTTGTGCATATTAACAAATGTTCACCCCACCGAATCCCTTTTGGAAGAAATTATACATCTCCATGTCTTGGAATAAACAGGTTGGAGATTAAAGAGTCATCTTAGCCAAATACCAGTACATTCGGAAAATCCAAGAAATTAAGTGGTTGAAGACGGATTTTTGCAATAGATCTTTCACAAAATAGTTGAAAGAAATCCAAGTTTTAAATTAACCAATTTGACTCATCTCCTATATTTCAAGCTTTTTCATACTCTTCCTCTGTAATTCCCTCCCAAATTGAATTGAACTTCCGAAAGAAGTTGCAAAATAAATGCATGTCATGACTCTGATTTGGAAAGTCGATACTACAAATCACATTAGAATTTGTAATTTCTGTCTTAGTTTTTCACCTTTATTTAATCGATCTTTTTCAATCAAATTTATTGTAAGATTGAATTCAGTATTGGTTTCGGCATTAAAATCTAGATTTTTATTTGTCATTGTTTCTTGAAACAATAAAAATTTTAAATGTTTTTATTCCATGCAACATTGCTACATATTGAAATTTTACATTCATTTTTACTATAAATTTTGTTTTACTATATATTTTGTTTGAATGTTCAATTTATTTCAATTCATTTCAATTAGTTCAATTATCAATTTCTATATAAATAATTTTTTTCCATGCATCATTAAAAGTCAGCAAACATGTAATTTTGTTTTTATTATAATATAAGCTCATTGATTATTTTATATTATAGATGATTTTATTTCGTACAAAAAGGGGCATGAGGTTTGTCAATAAGAAGATTTTCGAGAAAAATCTTTTAAGAGGAAATTTATTTCATTCTCAATTTTTTTAGAATTTTTTCATGAATTGTCGATATTATTTGTGAAATCGAGTTTATTTTGATAAATCAAATTTCGAAGAGGATTTAAATAAATATTTGCGTAAAATCAAAAACTTATGTAAATAAAAAAAATCATTTTTATTCATTAACAATAAGATCTGCAATAATCAGAATAATATTTTTGACTGATATATTTATTTTGCACACATTCGCTTTTGACAAAATAACAATTGTAGTTTATTTTATTTTGAATGTTATTTTCAGCTTATACTCATATAAAAATGAAAAATGGAAACTTTTATCAGTTTCGACATAAATATTTGGTTTTATTTAGTAATAGAACATAAATGGATTTAAACCGGTGCTTTTGTTCTGACGGAACGCTTCGGAACGGCGTTCCGGCACCTTTTTTCGCTGAATAATTTTAAAAAAATTGACTTATGTTTTGGTTTTTTGTCATATTTCTATTTATTTTTATAACTAATTCGATCATTTTTGTTTTTGTATCTATTGTGTGTATTCTGGTTTCTTCTTAAATGTCTTAGGCAAGTTTGCGGTATTTGTTTTGATTTTTCGTACTTGAAGCTTCTATTGTGATATTGTCTTCAAATGGGCACTTGATATCTATTGTAGTAGATTGTTGTATTTTTGATGTTATATTTATTTTTGACTATAACCCAATTAGGCTTCGTTTTCTTTTTCGAACATAAGCGTTCCCATAGAGTAGAGGAAATTAGATTAAAAAAACTAAATAGCGATAATTTACCATTTTAAATTATCGCTATAGTAAAATTACAAATAAAATAATAAATTGATAAAACTTAAAAAATCTATAACTCCATAACGCCGAAGCAAAAGATAATCGCGAGAAATAAACGTAGAAATAAGAGGAATTATAAATCAAATTGACTCAAATTATTGTCAAGATATTGTCCAAAGAATAAACTTAGTGACAAGAGAAAACAGAAGCCAATGTGATTCAAAATATTGTCAAACAAATAAATTTAAAAATAAAAGAAATCAGAAATCAAAGTGATCTAAAATATTGCCAAGATATTGTCCAAAGAATAAACTTAGTAACAAGAGAATATAGAAACCAAAGTACTTCAAGATATTGCCAAACAAATAAACTTAGAGACAAAAGAAAACAGAAATAAAAAAGTCAAAAGGATTCGAAACAATTAGAACATCAATCTCTCCCCCCCCCCAACAACATAAAGTGCGTATTATTTTATTGTTTTTCAAATAAAAGTTGTAATTTTATATTATTATCGTTTCCATTCATTTGTTTATCATAATTTTTCTGTAACTTACACACATTCACCCCAGCTGTCCCGAGACAGTTTATTTACTGGTGACTCGGCTGGGCTCTTCAAATCTCTTTTACATACGCAATCATACATTAAATACTCAAATATAAGCAACAAATATAAACCAACGAACTCTACAACATCTATGATCATGGTCTTATTCTTCATTCGGAAGACAATATTTACTTTGTACTAATTACTTATTAATAATTATTTCATTATTTATTTTCAATATTCTGCTATCAAAAAACAATGAATATGCAGGGCCAACCTAAGGCAATATGGCGCCATAGGCAGTGCATATATAAAGGCGCCCGCATTGCGCAAATAGTAAAGTGTGAGAAATAGGGCTAAATGGCATTATGCATAACAGTTAGCGTAATTGATTAATTGTTTTTTTAATTTTTCATTAAGTTAATAATACATGTTTTAAATATAGCAGGCTGCAATGGATATAAGATAGGTAAGACAAAGTGTCTAAATTATAATAAAAAGTCATTTGTAACTGTAACTGTGATTTCAAACTAGTTTGACGTGTTAGGAGATTTTATAATTGTTGTCGAGATTTTAAATAGGAGTGGAACAGGAAACTCTGTTTAGATAACTGTACGATTTTTAAAAAATAATCTTATATTATAAAAAAATTATTGCCTTAAAAAATTTCGATTTTTCTTTCTAAAATTTGGAAGCCTAGGCAGCTGTATATATCGCCTATGCCAGGAGTCTGGTCTGTGAATATGTACAATAAACTCTTATATATGGCCAAAATTAAATTGTAAAGATTTATCGTTAGTCACTTATTTCACCTAAATTGTTTGACTATAGTAATAACATCCATCAACCTATGTAGTAAAATTAAATTATTCAAATAATTTTATATATCTTTTTTATTTGATTTATTTCTAATTTTTAATAAAATAAAACGCAGTATTTATTTTTAAAATTTTACATTTTCTTGTTTTACTGTATTTAATTTTTGAATATCTTTTAATTACTTGAGAGTTACAAGTTGTAACCTTAAGTGCATTTGAAATTTGGTCATCAAATCATTTTTGAAATATATCCGTTTCTAACGTTTTCAATGTTTTTATATACATCAACAGTTTTTCTGTTTAATTTGATTTCCTTCGCAATTATATTTTCTTCAATTTTTTTCACAAGATAAGTAAGCATCTTCATCTTTTCCTTTATTAATATTATTAATTAGATATTAATTCAGAGAGTTGAAATTCTTTTGCATCGTAATATTCTATTGTTTGCTATGATATACTAAAATAAATTCATATACAGGGTTTTCCTAAATGTTTCATAATCTTTATCAAAATGTTTAATCATTAAATTAAATAATTTTGTCAAGAGATCAGAATTTTATAAGACTAATATTTGGGTCACAAAAGATTATAGCTATCGTAATAAAAAACATAATTTTTTAAAATGAAAAATATAAAATAATATATTTTTTAAATGTAAAATTAAACTAAAAGTAGAAATTATAAATAATTATAAATATGTATTATAAATGTATTATAAATAAACTTTTCAACTTTATTTCATGCCATTTAGTGTAACAGCACAACTCATCACACGCTCAAAACGAGCAGTATTTAGTTTAATTTTGCATTTTAAAAAAATATTATTTTATATTTTTCATTTTAAAAAATTATGTTTTTTACTACGATTGCTATAATCTTTTGTGACTCAAATATAGGTCTTATAAAATTCTGATCTCATGGCAAAATTATTTAATTTAATGATTAAACATGTTGACAAAAAGATTAAACATATTGACAAAGTGATTAAACATTTAGGAAAACCCTGTAACATATTTGGGTCGTTTATAAAATCTTCAACGAATCCCTTCGCACTGGACGTGTTAAAAATAATTTTAGTAATGACTATTTTTATTAACCATACTAACTAAATTTATTATTAAACAATCATTACAGTATAATCTTTTACCGTTTTACGTTTGTATGTCCATATTAATAACCAAATATGCATATGATTTCAGGCCATTATTATATGAAATATCATATGTCCATGTAAGTCACCAGAAAGTGACTTGAATTAATTTATTTCAATTTTAACTGTATATTTTCTATTTATTATAAATTCATTCAAGACAAAAAGTTAAAATCGATATTTTGTTTTAAATGACTATTATTTAAACAAAATCCCAAATGACTAAATTGATATACAAATAAAATAATATAATTTCAAGTAAAATTACAAAATATAAATATTTCTTTTATAAATCGAGTATTGCAAAAAAAAGCATTTCTTTACAAAAACTTTTTATTAAAATTGAGTTCGTGCTTAAAAAATTAAAAATTGATATTAATAATTTACATAAAGTGAAAGCTTTGTTTGATTAGGATTTTCAGACTATTTCTTAATCATTGTGATTAGCATAAGCACAAACACTTTAGTTGGATAGACGGCAACGTTTCCGTTTTACAAAACTACTACATCTTTTTATTCATTAAATTTTTAACTTATTATTATTAAAATTTTACAAAGTTCTTTCAATTTAATATTGAAGCTTATTAAAAATATTACAATTAGATATTTTTTGACAAATAAATTTGCAATATCATTAATCTTTTAGAATCCATACGACAAATAACTGATGTCATATTTTCGTCTTTTTATACACAAGATTGACTCATTTGTTGGTCTTTTGAATTGAGAATGATCCGTTTTTTGTAGAAGTGCTAGGGCATTCGGTTCTTCAGAAATACCTTCAGCAGTATTGTTGTCAGCAGTAGATGCACTTATTGAAGTGTTCTTATTTTTTAAAGTCCCTTGTTTTAACCAACGTTCCATCATCACAAAAATTTGGGTTAACTGTTCACAAAATTTATCGA